>JAAVUH010000152.1:0-27369 GCA_014899045.1 Fusarium palustre | reverse complement strand
GTCTCTTAATAGTTCCTAGGCCTTTTCTAGACATTACTAATTCTAGTTAGACGGAAGAGTGTTAATTTATCACCGATATCATTATCTAGTCTACATAGAGTGGAGTTCAAGGACCAGAAGTACATGTACATGCAAGGGACAGATAAGTAGCTTTTGGGGCAGGAGAAAGTTGGTTCTTACGTTAACTGGGGAAAAGAAAGAAAGAAAGAAAAAGAAAACCTGCGATGAGGGTCAGTGGACGGAAGCGCGATGCGTTTTATGCTTTAGGTTCTGTAATTCCATCGGCGTAATTCCACAAACGCAGTGGGTTTCCATTGCGGGGACTATTGGGGGGGAAAGCTAAACGTTGATTAATAGGGACTTTACAACCAAACACCTGGGCCATATTCACGTGCTAGAAAGAATCCTCTGCTCCTTATGACACCCCTGTCTCCGTTGTGGTGTACCGATCGGAGCTGTTCCTCCAATATTGTAGGGTAACATTGACTGACGGTGTCGATCAAGTTTGAGGTTGCAACAACTCGAATCAGCATAGATTACTAGAACATGACAGTGTTATTGGATATTTTATAATCATATAACAAAATTCTAGTTCTATTGTCTTCAAGGATGCAACAAACCCGTCGAGAAGACACAGTGCTACAATGAAATGATATGGACAACGTGCTGATCCCCGCTTTCCGGGTCCGAATTCAACCTCAAGAAATTTAGTACTCACGCATCAAATCGCAGATAGAATAAATTTGTGACTATTTTGTTTCTTCTCACGCAAGAACACATAGAACCTAGCATATCCTCAAGATCTCACAGGGCAAACTGTTCTCGCCGATGATAGAGACTTTCACCCCTTTTCTTCTCTGTTGTGACAAGGACTTACAAATATCCCATCATGTTCCACCATTTCCTATTTTCAAACCAGAGGAAATGAAGTCCGCAGCATCGGATTTCTTCCCATGTTGACCCTAGTCTGTTTCTTAGGGGGCTGGCAAATTCGGTTGTCGTACGGTTGAGCTTAAGTCGGGACTAGGGAGTATTGGCTTCGGGGGGGTTACGGTTTTTCTTCATTGGAGATGTAGGATGGTAGGATACCTGTACATTGTGAGCGACATATTACAGTGGAGTACTGTTGGTTCTAAACTCTGCCTCAATCTAGTCGCATTGACTTAAACATTACATCATTTGATTTCTATATAGTCGATAGAGCTAGGCTATTACATTACCATGGGCTCGACTACCAGCCCAATTATTTAGATGAAGCCCTACTAGACGATCTAACTCAGTGCTCCCATCACGTCGAATCCCATACTCGTCAGCATCCCTCAGAATGTCATCGATATAATCACCCGCCGCCGAGAGGTGAAGAATGTGGGCGATAGCACAGTGAATCGCTAGCAGTCGCGATGATGGAGGGTCGATGTTCCTCTCCTCAGTGAGAAGAAGCGTCCGAGTAACAGGAACATCATACGTGAACCCTTGTGGGAGAAAGGTGTCAATCTCGTATCTGTGTGGAACTGTGCCTTCAGGCTTGAAAAAGATATTGAAATCACCAAAGTATGTGTGCAAAGGCTGAGTCAACGTCAAAGCGTTTCCAGGACGGTCAATATCAACTCCTTCGATCAGATGAGCGGCTCCGTCGTCGAACATATTGAGTATTGCCAGCGCCGCTTCTTTCGAGAAATTCTGGTATAGATATATCAGCAGTTGTGATCAAGCGGCGTTCTGAAGTGTCTCTCACCAGTTCTCCGCGCGAGTCAAGTTGCGTTAACGAGTGTGGCAAGATGTGTGCCACCTCGAGGGGCTCAAACCGCTGCCCTGCTAGAGGCTGGCCATCTTGGTCGCATGCCTCACCTTGACCACGCTTTTGCAGACCGAATCGTTTCAAGGCCTCCGCCTGATCAAATTTATGAGATACAACACACCGATAGCGATCTCGTATCAGACAGGCTCCTCTTAGATTGGCGATTCGCTCTGGAGTCCCTGCGAAGATATGTCCTTGGCGTTGCGTACTCATGACGGCTGAATGAGATGCCGGTGAAGGCTGGGGTGTTTTTTTGGTTGATGCTTTGAGTGGTAGAAAGAAATTATCAAAAAGATAATCGGCAAAATTATCGAGGGCGGCTCGGAGTTCGTCTCGACGAGTTGGGTCCTCAAAGTCGATGTCTTCATCTGCGGATATTGATAGTCCTGCAAACGTAAAGAAAGCAGCCAGTAATCTATCTTTAGACTTCTCGCCTGTCGAGTGATTATAAGTTAAGCTGACCAGTTTGACGCGGTCGTACTTGTCGCGACCTGGTCTAATGCCTTCGCTTTCAAAGTGGTTGATGATTTGGTCAAGCCGACGCTTAGCAGAGGCACGGTGAGCTGGATCCAGAGGTGGCTGCGATGAAAAGTCTAAGATTCCTTCCAGAGAAGACTGGTGCCGATGGAGAGGTGCAGGTGGCGCCATTTTGTTGTTGGTGTTGAAAGTTGTGGAGTTGGCAAAGTGTTGGTCGAGGTGGGTTTAGACTGAATTGATTGGGCGGTGAACATGATAAGATAAGAAAGTGGCAGAACTTTCGGACCAGCTATAGGGTAGTGATAACGGCCACCTATAACTTATTCAACACACATGTCAAAGCGTCTCACTCTGATTGTGAGAACAGTGAAATAATGCTTGCTGGTATTAAACAGTATTCAAAGACCTTAGTGGCCAGTTACGTGTAGTAGCTCAGTACTATTCTTTATTTACACCCAGTGCTTGCACTGTTTTACTTTCCTAAATAGATCAGGGATTGCAGTATAAAACGGTCAATCACTTTTTTGGTCGGAAAACGTCAGTTTTGGTAATTGGAAGCTGACTGTACGGGAACTGCACTCGTCGCGGCGCCACAAAAGTTAAACTCGCTATGCAGGTCACAAGGACGGGACAAACCAGCCAATGGGAAGGTTTATCATGTATCCTTGATGAAAAATTACCTGAGGATCTCCAAAACACCGTCCCTCTTTTACAATCCAACGAAGTAGATTAGTCGCCCTGCATATGCCCCATTTTCTTCACCAATCATGTTGTCAGGACAATCGACAGCGATCAGTGCCAAGACTTCACGATCAGCAAGAAGCTACAAATCTAGGTGCTATACGCGCTCATCACGTCGCGTTCCTTACGAATGACAGTGGCAAATTTTAATTGGCTTACAAAAATCAACTCTGTCAATAAATTCAACTCTACCCCCTGTAAAGCGGGGCTGGAAATTCAATTCTACTACAATTGATTTTGTCATTGACTACTAGGGTCTCTAAAACACTGTCTCTCTTTCAGTGAAAGACAAGCTAGCAGGGGTATAGGGGGTTACCTCAGACTGCAAAGAGAATACAGGACTAGGATAAGGTGGAAGCAGTTCAGGGACCGACATTTATATGGAGCGACGCGGGCCTGGGGCGCTGTCGGTCCAGGACCGGTGACGTTCCTATACATCGTCGTTCCCCCTTTGGAACATGCTAGTATATATACTTTCACTTAGCACTAGTTAGTACACTTAGCTAGATAGCTATTAATGAGACTTCTTTGCCTGAATGCGCCTAATCTGCTTTATTTACTATCAAGATACGTGACACTTCGCTTTGCTTAGTACTACGCCCTACGACTCTGCTAATATAAACTTAGAACGGACTAGTTTATCCCTTGCAAAAGCCAGCCGTCGCAAGGGAGGAATCGGGCAAAAAATATCTTGTACCTTATGACTCTGCTAATATAAACCTAGTATAGACTGGTTTATCCCTTGGGAATAATAACTATTATAAAAGGGAGGTTGTAGCTCTGTAAGTAAGGGAATGTTAAGTAGGGAGGGAGCGGGTCGATGATATCTCAAGGCTATAACAGTTAGAGAAACGCCGAGAAATTAGTTAGGACATGTACAAGGTCAGGCCGTTAGCAAGCCACTGACGCCTGTATCTGTAGGGTTTAAGGAGAAAAATACAAGGATTCCTTTATATATTTGCTACAGCGATAAGCTAAGTATCCCTTGCATAAGATCTGCATCCTCAATTACATATCAATGTAATATAGTGAACTTTGTATAGGTTGTTATGTCCTTTTTAACGAAATAGTTTAGCTATCAATATCTTAGATGAAATTACCTTAGATTCCTTTTGCTACTAGTTCTTGCTTTAAACGTGAGAGGTAAATCCATTAAAATAAGTATATTAGGGCGCTTGCTCCCACCCAAATACAGGTAGTCACTCAAATCTCTCACCCAATAGCCTTTGCCTAAGAAAACCTTTTAAAAGTCGCCCGAATCAACGGTAAGCTACAGTAATTCTTTTACACCTGCTAGCTAAGCAAAGCATACAACAATCGAGGTCACGCTAACGTCGAAAAGACCATGAAGCTCTCAATCCTCGCCTTTACGCTCATCGTTGGCATTGCTCTGGCAAATGATACAGTGCAACTGCCACCAGGAGCCGAAGAAGAATGTCGCGGACGTGTCACTGCCGGTGACGGGGGAACTGCATGCTGTACCTATTCAGATTGTGGCTTCTGTGGGTTCAAACAACGTTGCTGTCACAGGTACAGCAATGAGAGTCCTTTTTCGCATGGAACATGCGAATGTGGAGTTGATAGCTTTCCACAAGGTACCTGTACCTAGATTTGACGACAAGGCAGGTGGTTATATCAGCCTTTTCCCGCCGGCCCGAGGTTTATAGACAAATACTAAACCCGGGAGTCTTTCGCAAGGAAGGGGCTACATTCCCAGTCCTCGACACACATTTCACGATATCAGCAATCGACCTCAGGAAAGCCAGTTTAGGAGCCGGGAGAAAACAGGACAGAAGTCAACTAGATATATTTTCAACTTGCTTCTTCTACCACTAAGTGCATGAGTGACTATACTACATTATGAAATAATAAGACTAGAAGTGTAGGTTACCTATATCAGTGATCAATATTCAGCTTCAAATTTCGGGGTTTGAAACCTTACGAATGAGCGCGGGAAACCCTTTCCATGGTAGTTACGGAACTCTCGAGGTTTGCTTGTGCTTACGTCTGCAGGGCTCAGGATGGTCAACCTCCTGCATTGGGTGAGGCTTCCTTCTTTTATTCAACTGTAACCACACAACCAGTCATCATAACTGTTAGATACACTATACATCTTGTCTTGGAGTTGTTGATTTACATAGTTAAGTATTATTAACCAGATGTTACAAGGAGACAAGGTGTAGCAGATACCTAAAACCAAGTCCGTAGTCCTAGTGATATGTTGGCTGCGTTTTGATGACTGTATTGTCTCATTCGCGTAATCATGCTAGCCAGAGGACAGACTTTTCCAGTGGGTGATGTGAAGTCCTTGGTCATATACCTAACAGCCATAAATTACTGCAACGCGCATGATGCGCAAACTGAAGTCAAACCTGAATTCTCTATGTAATCTGTTATAACATAAAGTTGTTAAGGCTTCTATTTTAATTATAGTACACGGGTCTACCATGGACGCGTTTTTGGTTTGATGATTTAAGTCGATATTGAACGATGCTGACGTAATTGCTCCGCACCCCATGTTTAAATCCCGCAATAGGCAAACGTTGCAAACTTGGCTATGAACCCACAACACGACAAAGCATTGATAAATTTGAAATATTCTTTCTGCGAACTGTGTCTCGCAGATAAAGCATCAGCTGCGGGCCGGGTCTTGGGCATCGTGAGAGACCTAGGATGGGATTATGAGCGCATTGAAAGAAATAGACCTGCGATGGTTGATGATGGTATATGCAGGAACAGGGGAGTCGATGCTTCTGGTACACTTGGGCAGCGGTTTAGGGTATCTTACTGATGCAGCTCGGGAGTTAGGGCGTTTAGGTTTTCGGGCACAAAGAGACGACTGAGAGAGGGTAATTCATGACTGCGAACACAGTTCTAGGGGCTAAGATGTTACGGATAGTATAAACCCTTGATCTTGACGGTTGTGAATGGAGAAAGTTGGGAAATTATAATTTATATCACTATGGGAGCTTGTTACAGCCAAAACTAGCCCTTTTACATGTATAATAAGAAAACATAAGTCACTATAGTATGATCATATGGGAATAGACGGGAGATAAACGCACACGTGAGAAATAAGCAGGGGGTAGGCGACAATTAGGGGTACACGACAATTAGGAATAGAAGAGTAGGGGCCACAGCGGCCTATTAGGCGATTCCCATCCGGTAATCCTGCGGGCATCCCGCGCCAGACTAATAAGTTCAGCCAGCCTCAATACCCGATCCAAATCCAATAGCGACACCAATCGGAAGTCTCAGGATGCATTTCATGCATGACCTGCCACTCAAATTACGTATGCTGTACCAGTGAAGGAGGCCTTGGTTATGAGGAGAAGACGCCTTTCACCGCGCGTGGTTACGTCCGTAACTCCCGGATACGCCCCATCGAGCCTGCGTATCTAAGTCAGCCTCACAGAAGTGACCAATATACATCAGACGCATAAGCAAAGGTATGTCTACTTCCGGGAATCTTTACGTCCGTAGGTGTAGTCGACATTGGTTCGTCTGCATATGCACTTTCCAATAATATGAAAGCTAGTTAAGCAATCCTGCGGGCCATCCCGCGCCAGACTAATTTGTTCAGCCAGCCTCAGTACTCGGTCCAAGTCTAATGGCGACACCAATCGGAAGTCTCAGGATGGATTTCAGCATGACCTGCCACTTAGATTACTAGTTAAGGAAATTAAAATTTTAGTGGCTTTTCGCAACCGATTCCATAGTAGGAGCGGCTTGCAGTACGCAGCGGAGTTTAAGTCAATATTGCGGGCGCACTAAGCTTGGCCTTTGCATTAGGGTTTTCCAAACACGAGAAGACTAATATCACCCCACATGACCTCGTTTGTACTAAACAACTGGCTCGCTTAACTTCCACCGCCCTGCAGTATACAGCTGAGTCGCGGAACTTCGAATGTTCTGGCCAAAGCGAGTACTTTCTTGGTCACACCTGACGTCCACTCTTTCGTTTTCCATGCTAGAGAAGGGGAGGGACCTCCGTCTGTCCTTGTGGATTTCCCTGCCTCCTATCCTACCACCCCAAACAGGACAGAGGATCACGTAGCTGAGAAGTCGACCCTGTCGGGAAAGATATATGTTAAGAACTACTCCTTCAGAAGTAATCTTTCTCGCAAATCCAACACTGACAAATAACAAAGAGAAATAACAATGTCACTACCCTCTTGGACCGACCTTGGCACAGTCCCAACTCTCGTGAAGACGAAGTTTCCTACAGCACTTGCTGTGCACGCAGGATCACTATGGCTCGTATATCTGGACGAGAGCAGGAACATATTTTCACTCACTATGACAAATGGACAGTGGTCATCCAGTCAACCGGTCAACGTCGTTAATGGGACAAATATCCAGGATACACCATCAATGGCGGTCGTGAACGGCGAGCTGCACATGGTGTATGCGGACACATTGGGCACCCTTAATCACTGCCGCTATAATGACAACGCAAAGGTGTGGGCGCATCACACTGGTGTTGGCTCGGTCGTTATAGCGGGAGCTCCGAGTGTCGCTTGTTTCAACAGTGATGAGTTGTGGTGCGCGTACCGTCGGAAAACCGATTCTCAGTTGATGATAACAAAGTGGAATGCCGCAGGCGGTTGGGATTCACCCAATCAAGCGACTGGTGCACCTGACAATGTTAAAGACGACGTAAGCTTAACAGTTGTCTACGGGCAACTCCGTATGATGGGGGTCTACAACGATACAATGAGACTTTCATTCGAGTTACAATACCGTCCTGCCTCGAATGACTGGGAATATCTCGTGGGACCTAAGCAACGTGTTCTAGGCGGAGTTTCCATGGCAAGCACCGTTCCTGACTTCGCCATTGCGGCATATCAAACGAACGAGTTTCCGGCGACCTTGAACATATGCCAATACAGCAATAACAAATGGTCAGATCCACAAAGCTTACAAAAGTCCCCGTACAGCACACCCGCTGTGGTTATTCTTAACGGCAAGGTCTACGCATTCTGGAACGATGCTCAGACGTACAACCTGCAATGGGCCATACGCGATGAGTTCAAGGACTTCCAGCTGGAGAGCTGGATGAGCAATCTACCTAATGGCAAGTCGCTCTCCGAGTTTACGATTCCAGGAACGCACGACTCCGGCGCGCTCAGTTACATCCAAAATGTAGCCTGTCAGAGGATGGACATCATGAGCCAGCTAAATGCGGGAGTACGTTATTTCGACCTCCGGGGAGGCCTGGTTTACGAAACAGATGAGCCGGTGGTGTACCATGGCCCAATCCACATCCAGAACACAACTTTCTCGGGAACTGTATTTGCGCCGATGTACGCTTTCTTGAAGAGCCACCCTAGCGAAGGCATACTTCTTCAAATTAAACAGGATGGTCCCGGTTCTGGCGGCGAACAGCAGTTCGGCGATGCTGTCGACAAGCTGATAAATGCGAACAAGAACATGTGGCTGCTCGGCAACAGCGTCCCCAGTACCACCGAGATCCGTGGGAAGATCCAACTCATACGTCGATACTGGACAAGAAATATTTCTCCTGGTTCTTGGGGAATCGACCTTAAGGCCTGGCGAGATAACAACCCAAATTTTAGCATGCGCAGCGGAACTTCCACGATTCAAATCCAGGATAAGTACGCCATTACGATCAATCCTCCGAGCTACTCCATAGTACAAGTCATCAACGATAAGTTTGCTATTGTAAAGGACCATCTGGATAGAGCAAAAGCAGACCCAGACTTATCGAAGCTCTACCTCAACTTCGCCAGCGCCACGTCAACAATCAACGGGGGCTGGGCCAATATCGATAATTTTCTGTCGAACGACCCGCATACAATTGCACTGGGAACTACGTTCTATTTAGGTCGGAATGTAACGCAAGACGCAGGCGTCAACAAAAAAGTCGAAGATTATGCAACTGCTAAGCTGGGGGCCAAAGGCAGATATGGTGTTATACTGTTGGATTTTATCTCTTATCCAGCAGATCTGCCGCTGGCACTCGTGAAATTAAATCTCGGAGTCCCTTAGTCTTACAAAATTCTAGATGAGAGCGTTGCTTGGTAAGGGAAGCTACCGACGAATAAGTAGCGCCTGATACGTAGGGCCGGGGGACAAGCGACTTAGGCTGGATTTTCCTTGGTATGAGAAATACAGGAATCGATATAATGGTTGCGATTCTCTTGTGAATTACATTAGTATATCGAGCCAGTATTTTCACAAACCGGACGAACTTAGCTTTCGGATCAGTTGTTCACATGGAGTTAGGAACGCAACGGCATTCATTTCCTTGATCATAACCACCTCGAGTTCCGTCAGCACTTGAAGTATCAAGTCTGTTCATTGCCATGGATTTAATTCTTCTTCAGTTTTTAGCCGCCGGTAGTTGCTGAGGCCACTGCTCTGCAAGCCCTCCTTCGCACGACCTCAGATCTACCCAGCATCTCCCTGATCATTAGTCATAATATATGGCGGCCCACTCATGTAACCTGTGTCTCCCGTAGTCTGATATCTACGATATAATTGTATTGCGACGCTCGACAACGTCTCGGGTATATTTCCATCTTCGACTCCTGCAGCTAGAAAATGTTGAATGACTTGCTGGTACCAAAGCTGACATGTAACAATTCAGAGACAGCCGCAGGTTTAAGGTTTGGGCAGGCGCGGCTTCTTGCTTTGTTGTCGGTGGGGGGTTGAAAATATGCAGCCCGTCCTTCCTCGTCTATGCCCAGCGCATCTTGATTTTCGATAGAAGTGGGAAGAGACGAGATGAAGAGCACATCAACCCCACGCAAGGGATTGCCACAGCATAGCCGCTAATTCGTCATAGTTTACGATGCATAACAGGAGCTTCTTTTATTAATTGCTTCCTGGCATATTATTGCCTCGCGAACATGCATACTTCTAACCGTCCAATGAGGCTGACGTGCCGCTTTGACTTGATGCTGATTGGTCTTTTCGTATTTCAAGCCAATAGACACCTGCAAGCAGAGGGCCTCATTATGTGGATCGCCAATCTTGGAATGCAAGCCGCTCCAATTATATAGCCTATCGGTGACCTTGCTCTTCTCAATTTACTGAGCCATCTCGGCCGTCGGAATTATCGAACGTAGAGCCGTATCCAAGGGACGAGGTAATCTCCTACCAGTCAAAGAAACACGATTGTTCCGGCGCCCCTACTGATCTCGGCGGTGAGATGAGGTTGTTCAGCTCGAAACAGCAAAGTTGAACAAATTGTGATGTTGAGATCCAGGCTTCAATCTTGTTATGAGACTGAGCATTAGGAATCAAGACCATAGCTAGCAGTCTCTTACATTCAACATTTCTCCTGACTCGCTGCTTTCCAACAAATCACTTCAAGATCGGGCCGGGATGATGTCATTTGGGCTATAGGGTAGGGTAATAGCAGACAGGCATGACGAAGTTGAATGTCTCCCAGCATTGAGTATTTGAAGATTTAATGATGTAGATAGATAGCCTGTGTGATGATTTCATGTCACTTGACCATATGTAACAATATAATGCCCAATGCGGTCGTATTTTACAATGGTTTCATTGCTCGAGATGGTACTTGGATACTCATGGACGCTCTCCTCCATGCCTGCTATTAAGTTATATACTCATCTCAGGAGCTCTGAATGTCTGATACTTATAAAATACTCAACTAGCATATGCTATTTCGTGATTATCTTATCCTGACTTTGAAGAGTTAACAACTTACCATGGTGTGACCATATATCGTCGATCGGTCTTTTTTCAGCTGTACTACATGACACACAAAAAATGTAGGCTTCTCATATATCAGGCCAAAGAGTAGCCCATAGTGAACGCTCTTGCATCATAGGTTTGAGATTGCCTTGATCTAATCACATGAGGTCCGCTATGAAGCCCAGATAGTAACTTCGGCTTGCCAAGCACAGTTCTAGATTTGTCTTACGCGAGGCTTGTTCCAGACTCAAGAGTACTAAAGCATGCATATCATGATTCATTACCATGCTCGTAAGTGTGAATTAAAATTAGTGTTGAAGCTTGCGAGTCACCACTAAGCCACGAAGTAGCCAATATCAATCTTGGAGGAGCTATGCTGGGATAGATATAGTGGAAGAAGCTAGCTACTGTTTCCATCAATATCATTGATAGCTAATGATACCGAACAATTTCATCGCTCAGACCTACCTAGGATCGTGAATTCAGAGACATAAGGGCATAGCCTGAGGTAGAGAAGCGTTTACGGAATGGGTAAAGCTACGGTTTCACCTTGCAACATGGTCAAAACCCACCAAATGTAGGCGTTTTATAAGAATGCAGCTCCAACCGAAGGGATAGAGATTCAGAGCTCTTAAGTCCCAAGCCCTGAATCGGCCAACCTCAAACCATGAACTTTTCGGACCCCTTCTGAACATGCGCTGGTAGGTAACATTGTTTCTCCACAGATGCGACTGTTGGCCTAGCATGCTCAAGTCCACTAAATTATTTGCCTCTAGAACATCGATGTGATCTTTCAGTTAGTGTTCTCGTATCCGTCGAAGATCCCGCCCAATATGCGGACAGGAGTTGCAGCCCAGCCCACCATGCAGTGGTGGTTCGAGATATGGTATTGGCTCTGTATCCGGAGATGGAAACTTCCAGTTTTGTAGATCGTCTACATCCTTAATGATGCTTGGTATCTTCAGAATCTGGTTACTGATATTTCGGCGCTCCTTCAACGTAAAGTGCTGACGGTGCAGGGGATCGACGAGATGTGTCTTCACTTGTCTGGCCAGGACAGCTGTCTTGCAATCAAGGCATATAACTAGGTTTAACTCCGCGAAGTGGACAAACGGCCCGATTCTGGGCGATGTGTCGTCGCGCGTGGGCTCAGCCTGCTCATTTTGTTCTCCAGGTAATGGACTCGACATAAAGTTGCAAGTAAACGAGTTGACCTCTTCCTCGGCTCTAAGAGCCAGTGGTTCTTCGCTGTCGGGCTGTACTCCTACTTCATCTGACAACAAAAAACCAAGTCCCGATCGCGGTCTCTTGCTATTCGAAGGGGTTTCCTCTAGATCTGATGTAAAAGGCCGCTTTCGACATGTTGTGAGATCATGGCGAGGGTTTCCATAGTTCAACTCAGCATGCTCAGCCTCAATAGGGATAGACCCAGGCTCGCCGCTTTGATCACATCTCCATAAGAAGGCATGCCAGCTTGCCGAAACTCGATCATAGGCTCGGAGTAGCGCAGGTTGAAGATGATCTGGATACGCACCATCGAGACCGTAGGTTGTATGCCGCTGCATGGGCCTGTGCCCGCTCTGCCAAGCGTAAGCCACTTCGGGCCCAGCCGCTCCGGTGGTATCATCGAATCGATTGAAGCGTATAGCGGCGTCATGAACATGACGTTCTGTGATAGCGATTGAGATTTGGCGGTACATTTGGACCCCAATACCGGGTGGGATACCTGTGGCAGCACTACAATGCCGTCGAAGCTCCTTTGTGAATGTTGAGACGGTCCAGCGTGTTGATTTTATGCCTAATAGAGAGAGCGGCGCGAAGAGAAGCGCGTCGGTATGCTCGATATGGAAGCATTTACGCAAGATTGATATCGCGACTGGTCTTATATAGACAAGATACTGGAAGATGAGTCGGGAAACAGGATTGGAGAAGAAGCGTACGACATAAAACTCGTTGTTGGTTGCCAATCGAGCCTTGTGGTGCCTAGAGATGGAGCACATCTTTGCGCCCCATAAGCCAATACCTCGCTCTCTTGAAGCAGTGTTGAAACACTCTAGCGTCAATAGCTCTGAGATTCGTGCAAACTGACCGCCGTCGAGGTTACAAAGTACCATAAGTCCCTTCAGATGATCACCGTGGGCCTCCAAGTACGCTCGAACAGCTTTGGTATTCCAAGTCCCGTGCTCTTTGCCCTGTACACGGAGCAAGCCATCGATTGGGGATATGCATGCTCTGAGCAGCAACTCGGGGTAGGCGCCTATCAGCTTATTGGTAGGATCAGACACGAAAGAGTAGCCTGGTGTTGTCGTTGACAGATTATCCCGAATCAGCGATAAATCGATGTAAGGGGGCTCCCAGTCATACATCAAACGGGAGCAGGATGCCGTGACTGAACGCAGCACTTCACGAGCCAAGCCGCGGAAGTCTACCATCGAAAGTCGTTGGTTGCCATCCCAGGACAAGACCTCGCCATCATCGCTCCAGTAGAATCGGAAGGACGACCCTTGAGACCGGCGAAGAGCGTTACCATATGATAAGAGACTTAAGAATTCGCCCATGGGCGATAGAGTGCCATCACACATATATTCCCGGCGGGCCGCATTGAGCCTTCGCAGCAGCCCGTGACGCGTCGGTTGCCCAAATCCTCCATAGATGTGCGAGAAACGCGGCAGTACGGCCTCGAGAAATATCAATCGAGAACAGTATATAAGCTTCGCCAAAGTCGGCGTGAAACGGTGAGGCTTCAAGTACTCATCCCCTTCTGGGGTCGCCAGCCCACGCACGGCACTAAATACACCACCATCGTCGAGCTCGCGACACCGCCGTCGTCATCCTCAGTGACAGCAGAATAACAAAAGCGCAGTAAAATATCAAGCGCAGGGTCTGGTGGGCGATCCTCTTGACTGTTCGAACACCAAGTGGAAGTTCAATAAGTTGACAAGGGTCAGCCGACGGAAACGCGACGCGTTTCGTGTTTTAGGTTTTCTAATTTCACAAGTGTAGTAGAAGAAACGCAGTGCGTTTCCATCGGAGAAATGTGGGTCATAAATCCTACACGATGATTGGTCTAAAACAGGAAACACAATGCGTTTCTGCTAGTAATACTTGAGTAGGGTCTGGAGTGATTAAGTTCGACAAGTTGACAAGGGTCAGCCGACGGAAACGCGACGCGTTTCGTGTTTTAGGTTTTTTAATTTCACAAGTGCGGTAGAAGAAACGCAGTGCGTTTCCATCGGAGAAATATGGGTCATAAATCCTACACGATGATTGGTCTAAAACAAGAAACGCAATGCGTTTCTGCTAGTAATACTTGAGTAGGCTTTTTTTTTTTTTAAAAAAAAAAGTATTATACACGGACAGCTAAACCTAGGTTTAGGCAGATCCACTGTATAAAAAGGGTAAGTTTACTAGCAATCTTATAAAAATCTTGAGGTCTATAAGTAAAAGGCTCTAAATATTTGTCACTTCTAACCCTAACCAGGACCCCCTTGGGGTGTTTTCTAACTCCAATATAGGAAATGACCTAGTTCTATTAATTCTTAAAGCTAAACATTAATAACTCATTAGAGCTGCTGCGGATTGCAACAACCGAATTAGAAACAAGTACATGCTTGTCATAGTCATATCTCGGCCTATACTGAGGTGGCAACCAAATCAATCTCTCACCATCCTTTGTCAGCCAAGCTACATTAAATCCAATTCCATAGCCTTGAGTAACGAACGGTACTACTGGTAGTTCATTGTTCTCAGTCTCAGCGTCCTGTGTACCACCATCCTGGACGCCAACGCGGGACGGCCAGCTTTCAGGTGTCAAGCGACCTTGTTCAGTCATAAGCGATCCACCGTCAGGAGTAAACGACAATTGTGTAATCCTGAAGCTAAGCTGAATTTTGAAGATACCTTTCGCTGCTGGCATTTCCCATACGTGAATCTCGAATGCGTGCATGTTATATGACTCGGTAGCGAACGCAAGTAGTTTTCCATCAGTTGAAAAGGCAATAGCGTGTGGATTATCTGGACTTCCAGATTCGTGTTCGTGAATATCCTTGGTTTGCAAGTCACAGATTACAATCTTGCTGTGTCTTCCAAGTGCTAGTGACCGGCTGTCAGGAGAAAAGACTAGACACGACGCATAACCTGTCTCGAGTTTAGACATGATTTGATCTGTCAGGTCATGAACTTCAACAATTCCGTCTTCGTTGCGAAATGCGAAGCGAGAGTCGTCCGCTGAAAATGCCATGGGCCGGAAAGTCCTCCACGATGGCAAGTCGATCGCGCCAGTCTTAAATGTTCTTACACATTTGCCAGCCGCTTTGATGTTCCAGATTTTGACTTGGAACGCGCACTGGGTTGCAAGCATGTTTCCAGAAGGGCCAAACACTATCCCTTCTACAATGGAATCGTGGCCCTCAAGTGTAAGAACATTGTTGCCTGGACGGGCCATGTCTCGAATCTCGACAATGCGGTCTTCAGAAGCTGTGGCAAGTCTCTGGCCATCTGCAGAGAGTTCCATTGTATGTATGCGTTTCCGGGTCCCATTCGCGTTGCTGTCGCTTTTGATTGCCTTCGGATCCCAGATTGTGATCTGACCATTACCTTCAACTCCTCCAACAGCGAGCCATTGATTATTGGCTGACCAGGCCATTGCGTTAGGAGGTTCTTCTTCCTCAGCATCTGCCGAGCTTCGAGGATCTGCAAATGCCACTTCTCCAGTTGCAGCCTCAATTAGGGCGATCCTGAAGGGATATTCTGTGGTTGTTGCAATCTGCTTACCATCACCTGAAACGGCCGACGGTCTCATCGACGAGGGAAAGGGTCTATCAAGTGATCGCTTACCCGACGGCGGGAGCCCGTACCAATCATCCTTGAGAATTTCGATTTTGCACTCGGCACCGCTTTCGGAAAGTTTCCAGATCGAATGACCGTGCTCGCCATAGGCATGACACACCCACGTCCCGTCTGAAGAGAAAGCTGACGTCAACAAACGACTTGGCCAAATCTCGTTTTTGGTTATCCATGAGCCATTGACTATATCGCGGATACCAGCATCTACTGACCCAACCAAGATACGTTGGCTGTCCGATGAAAATGAAAATCGAGTTTGCGGTCCGATCCAAGTTTCATGTCCCTGCTCTAGTGTAAAATTGTAAATGCAAGCACCCGTTTTCGGGTCACGAATCTGAACGGTCGGCCCCTTCGACCAAGACGCGAGCCATTTGCCATCGGGTGAGAATAGAAGACCAGGAATATAAGATCCTTGGGTATTGACTGTGTGAATCTTCTTGAATTCAGATGAATTGGTATCCCAGAAATCGATTTCATATTTTGAAGAGCCCGACACAAGACAAGAGCTATCTGGGGAAAATGCGACTGCTTGTACGTCTGCATTTGGATAATGCATAGTCTGTAAGCAAACACCCGTTGCCACGTCCCAGATTCTGAGGGTAGAATCCTGGGAGGCAGATGCTAGCCATTGCCCGTTACCAGAGAAGGCAAGGCTCAATACTGTGGTGGTATGACCTTCAAGTGTCTGGACACAAGGATCCCAGTCTTCCGGTATAGGTAGGTCGAGCCATGATGTTTTAAAGGTATGTTGCTGAAATGCTTGTCGTGCTACAGAGCTCCCAGGACTGAAAATAAGCCCGGACGTGTAGGTTTGCAAAGGAAATAACTCAATGACATTTTTGAAACTCAGGACGAACCGATTAGCGTCTTGCAAGACACTGGCTAGTTCATGGTATTCTGTACCGACCTGGGAATTTGTTAGAATAGGGACGATTGTGATAAATGACAGTGACATACAACTAGCTTCTGAAGCTTTTGAATCGCCAGTACTGCAGTAAGAACCTCTCCGATTAGTGAACACGCTTCTAGCCAGTAGAGAAGGCATGTCTTCAAGAAGTCGAGGGCAGCGGACGCACGCTCGTCGTCGAATGTCAAAATGTGATCGGCCCAATAGCTACAAGCATACTCCACCGGATCCAAAGGGTCGAAGGCATCCTCTTCGTTAGGAAAGGGTACTTCTGCACCCGGTTTCTTGAGCTTGTATATATCGTACTTGAGCGTCTTCTTCATCGTTTCCAACATTGCAAGTAGAATGTTGTGGTGATTGCGAAGAATCCTCTTCGATAGTTGATCCTCTGTTTCAGCTTCCCAGACAAACTCTCTTGCAAGCTGGTCTTCCAACAGAAAGTCCTTCGCGGATTGATGCACAAACGATACCATGTCATCTGAAACGACCAGAAATCCTTTACAACGCAAGACTTGTCTTTTGAGGGCGTCAAGTCTCTGCGAATGCTGAGACAGTGACTGGGAACTAGATGATAGTTCTGCCAACGACAGTGGACGATATGCTAGGGTGGCAGCTGCCAGGATGTCCCTGCATTGTAAAGAATGGCTGGAATCCTTGACCTCTAGCATCATGCGTCTGTAAAGGTCCTTCAATCCAGATGGTAATCCCTTGAGTATCTCAAGAATCTGCCAAGGCTCCACATCTTTGCTCTCCAATCTCTTGCAGGCCAAGGCTACCCAGAGAAAGGTGTTGCCCGCCTTCTCGGTAAAGATGTTGTTGACTTCAGGTGGGATCTTCGCATGCTTCTTTTTCTTCTTGAGGTCCTCGACCTTGTACGTAATAAACGCATCGACAGCCCTTTTGATAGACCGCTCAACTTCCTCGTCATCTTCAAGGGATAAAACAACCCGTTGGGAGCTAATGGATTCATCCATAAAGGTGTCCTCGATTTCTACCCAATTGCGGCTTGAAATAATCCATTTCACGTTAGAATTCGTATCAGCGCATATTTCCACGATAAGATCAAGAAGCTTGTCGTTGTCTTTGATGCACTCGTCAAGGGCGTCGATGACAATGGTGGTGCCTTCTGGAACGCGTTTGTTTATGTCTGATACCATCTGCTTCAAGATGCGAGACAGAACCACCCATTTGTTTGGTCCATCGAACGCTTTTTGACCTGAGTTGTCAAATTGAGCGCGCACATGAGAAATAAGATCAGGGTGCTGACAGGCAAGACTCCATATCAGGCCACGAAGAACTGCTGTAGCATCATTCTGATGATTCTCAGTGGCTTTGCAGAAGAAATACGAGATGAGGTTCGGTGTCATTTCATCAAGGCGATCAATGATACCGCAGAGGAGCATTGTCTTGCCTTTTCCAGGGTCACCTTTGATCCAAAGCAGTCTCTGATCAGGGTTTTGTTGCCAGGTCTGGAAACCCTCAGTAAGGAAAATCCAGGAATAACAATGGGGCAAAGGGATACCCTTGTCATCTTCGATATTCCTCTTATCATCGAGGGGATCTGTGGAAAATAGGGCCTCTAAGCAGGCTTTGTTGCTTTCGTCCCTCTTTAGATCTTGTAGCTGTCGAGTCTGGCGATCAATAGCCTTCTCAATGTTTTGGACGCCAATAACCAGAGCGCCGAGTCTTTCGCGGGATTCTGTCGTATTGTACTTCTGAGACATCCTTTCAAATTCTGCCTCCGAGGCCTCGATATCCGTCAGCTTGCCGCTCCAATAGTCTATGTAAACTACACTCTTCAGAAAAGCAGTAGCGCGGTTTTTCTGAAAGTAACAGATACTCTCTATCAGGTAAGAGAGAAACTTCTGGTATAGATTCAGAACACATGGTCTGAGCTCCAGTCGTAAGTTAGATAATGCGGTTTTTCCAGCGTCTTCCTTTACCTCCAAATTGTCTTGGAGTAGAAGCTCTGCTAGGTTCCAATACCAATTGACACGAGACAAAACATGCTGTAGTCCCGCCCGATGGACTCCTGGCTGTTTGGCGGGGTTTGAAAAGACTTCAAGAATGAAGCAAACACCGACCCAGGGAATGGCAGCTTGTGGGACGGCTGACACGGCTGGTGTGACCAGTGATCTCACCGTGTCAAAGAGTTGCAGCCCATCGTGCACCTTCCCATACATCTTGGCTTCACTTTCGGTTTTCTTTAGGCCTATTTCAACGAGCCTTTGCATATTGCGCCACCTCTCTTCGTAAGAGGTCCCAAGCGAGGTTATGGCAGGGTCTTCCTTCTTGAGCTCAGACAAAAGAATTTCTTCATATTCGACGATATACTTATTTTCGCTGTTGCGGAGGGTATCGTAACTCTCATTCCATAGCTCCTTTTGCATCTTATTTCGTTCGACATTATGCTCTGGTTGTCTGTCGGCTGGAGGCGGCTTTGGATCTGTCTTTGGCTTGGGGATCGAGGGCGAGGGCGGATCGTGGCCTGGCAGTGTATCTGTATTGGAATCATCTTCCGCCTTTCGTCCTCTGAAGATGTTCTTCAACTTCTCAAACCGGCGCCGGCCACCCATCTTGAATGATGTATTGAGTGATATTCAAAGTATGTTGTTTGAACGATGCCTGACTCGGAAGAAGGCCTTGTAAGGTTGGATTAGGCACTCTAGCTAATGGACAGCTTTGACATTCGAGAGATAAGAACCAAGATTCAAGGGAAATAGGGATTGCCTCTTTGCTGGCTTTGCCCAGTTCTTCTTATGCATATCGTCCTGGTTATGTAGGGCGGGGTAGTGTAGCCACTATTAAAGCTTAGTGTGCCTCGTAAAGCCATCTGGCAACTTGCTTCAATTGGAGCTTATCCGGTAGTGCTTAGAGCTTCTGTTGATCATTTTCACATGCTGTTTGCAGATCGTTAATCAAGATGGCTGAGACCTTGTCAATTTGCAATTGGTCTCCGGTACGCGAGTTGAGACATGGCTTAGTCTTTTGCGTCATCATACGCATTTATTCTGCAGCTATTTTTTCAGCTTTCCAAGCCTCTTCTGGTTCCAGACTGTATCCACAAGTGATCAATGACGTTGGGAATATTGGCAGTTCCCGAGCTAGAGGGGGCAACTGAGGGACATCCCACGTACTTTATATCTACACGTATGCTCTGGCGTTTGCATAAATGACAATAGAATGTCTTTGTTGCTTTCCTGATCCCGTTGATCTAATGTATAACCTAGATAGAATGAGAGAACTAAAACTCCCATCGGCAACAATAATTGATCATCAGCTCTGGGGTGATTGGTCCAGCCTCCCTGATCGTCGGAATGTGGCTTTTAGTCCGTTCTATTAAAAATCTCATAAAAATCTCAAAAACATGCCTACCTTCTCAGCCTCTGGAAGTCTACAGTAGGTGTCAATAAACTTAAAAGCTATAAACTATTCAACCTTAAGTGCGCCTCATAAAGCCAGTCAGCACTTTGGATCCACCGGAACTTGTGCAGCGATAGATAGAGCTCATGCTGGTCACTTTTACATGCTGTTTGCAGCAAGACATTAAGGCGGTCGAGACTTCATCTAGCTTGCAGATCCAGTCCACTGCCAAGCCCTTATTCGTGTTGTTCGGTGTATCAGCCCCCGTGTTTAACTAATTTAAGTGTGGCATTGTTTCTGTATGTCTATTGGCCTTGAGTCTCGCGCTAGATTTCAGCTCTTCAAACCCGTTCCAATTCCGGAAGGCATCCATGAGGATCTGAATACAACAGGGGTCATCAAATAGTGCGGATTATTACGTGGGTCCCATTATCCTACAGCCTTTCTTTATACAACATAACCGTACATCAATCAACTTACTTACGGTTGAAACAAAACATACCACAAAATTTACCAAGGGCTATAGCTTGAGCTGTAACGTATAAATTAACTGAACTATCTACATCTGACGAGGTAGTGTCTCCCTGGGTGCTCGTGATCAGTCATGCAGGAACTTCTCCTGAACTGGGTAGTAGCTCAATCATTCATAGCCAGTATCAATCACAAGTAGCTGGTTTTCCAATTTAATCCCATCCTCACCGCCGACTCCACCAACATAAGCCTCAACACATAATACCATGCCTGCTTGCAACTCTCCTTCGTAGCTGTATAAATCCAAGTCCTCGGGGTAACGGATACATAGGTACTCGTCGCACAAGCCAACGCCGTGGAACATCACACTATATCTCTAAGCGCAACAGCTCTCAGGCAGACAATAGCCATTGCGTATTAGCTCCGTCAATTTAACACCGGGTTTAACCATCTTTGCATTGGTGGTAATGTACTCATAAGCGATACATTACAGCCATTTCTATTCCGCTGTAGGCTCAAGGTCACTGCAGATCCAGGTACGCAATATATCCACACACATACCGTATACGCCAATAAGGTCAGTGTCAAGAGCCACCAAGTCTCCGTCCTAAAGTTTCTTAGTACCCTTGATACCTCATATAACCTTGATTATTTTAGTTCGACTCAGCATATAGATTCTAGAATTAGTTCTCTGCTGGTCTCTTTAATCTCTCTATTACCACTGGCTGAGCTTTCTCCTCCCCTTCTTTGGTAACCATGCTCCTAAGGAAGTCAGACTTTTGAACAAGGCTTATTAAACAATCTGCACCACTGGGCTGTGAGGCTGTTTGACTTCGAATGCATGCAGACGAGAATCGAAACGCTGCCATCAGAAAATCTCTAAGTGCAGCTAGCATCCATCAGCCTTGAAGGTACCAGATAAGTGGTGTACTCACCTCTTCCAGCATGCTTGTCATCCTGGATCTGGGATATGGCCTCGGTGTATTTCTCGTGGAAACGTCTCTGCTCCTGTACTCTGTGTGGATTCGTCCTGTTCCAGGGATTTCCAGATTGACTAATGAACCACGGAAGGCGGTTGTACATTGCTCTGAAGAAACAAACACCCAACGCCCAAACATCAGTTCTTCCTTCGAACTCTGAGCTTTCTTGTTCTGGGGAGTGGAATCCGATAGTGCCGTTTGTGCCTGGCATCGCTGGAATAGTCGTGCGACCAGACGGAATCGGTATGATGGAGTCAATGTCCAGGATGACGGCAGTGATTCGCCTCAAGGGGAGGATCAGTCAAGGCTTCTTGTGAAGCTTTACTAAGTTGCAAGTTTACCAGACCAATATTGGCGGGCTTGATGCCCGTGTGGACAAAGTCGTGTGCGTGCAAGAATGCAAGGCCTTGAAGGCAATCCTTGAGGATAAGCTCTAGCTTCGTCCAGCTACTATATGTAAGTCGTGGTTTCTCTTGTTGGGGCTATTCTTACTGAGTATCGTTTGGTAACCGCATTAAATTGATGTCGACAAACGGCTGGAGGATCATATAAAACTCATGATAGTTTGTCCCTTCCATATGCATAACTTCGGTGCACCTCAGTACATTTTGCTGGTTGTTGGTCTCGAGTAATGTAGTGATGGATCTGAACATGTCGATCTTTCCCTGGATGAATTCCAGACGAGCTGGTTTAGCTTCCATTGTTTTGATAGCTACAACAGCGCAATTTGGACCCGTAGCAGGTCTAACCCGTCCATATGAGCCCATTCCAATTAGATTGGCTCCTGTGATTGTGTAGGATCCTATCCTCTGGCTGTTTCTGTTGGGAGTTGGGGTCGCGAGCAAGGCTTCCTCTGTCGGCTGATCATCGCCATAGATACGATTTAGATAGGTATTTAGAACTCTGCGACCATCATCGCTGTAGCAGTATGGTGTATATTCCAATGTATAACGAAGGTCTTCCAGTAAAATGGAATTCTCCGGATGGGCGCATACAGCAGACTTTTCAACAGAAGTGAGAGGATAGTTATTCACATTAGCTGACGATCCACTGGCCAGACTTACAGAAGCCATACGAGTCTCCTTAGAGAAAGATAAGAACGCATGTCGTCTGGCAATTAAGCTGGTCCGTGACGTTGTGAGTAGAAGGTCGCAGACCGATTGGCCGAGAGCCATGTGTCTCCGACTCAGACAACCTACAGTCCATCCTTTAAAGGCATTTTTCGGTGTGATGGTTGGATCAATAAAATAGAAGCCCGTCCATATGTCCACAGGACTCAGTGTTGAGTTATTCGAGGATGATGAGGATGAGGATGATACATCGCGTTGCGAATGCACAAGTCTCGCGACATCAACATCCGAGGTTTGTTGTTCGGCATACCATATGAATTTAGAATAGTGTGAGCGGATGCTTTCACTCATAGGATCCTGTTCCTGGAGGAAGTCGACGACATTAGAGAAAGCCAGCTTTGCTGCAGCATTTTGAGGATAACGGATGATCAGAGCCTGACTAGCAGCAGAGGATGGGCCCAAGGAATCCCAGTTTGTGTCATCAGTGTGGGGTGATGACATTTTCGGCGTTGAGAATGTTCTCTTGGATTGTGAATTTAGGGTAACGTTAATCATCAGAAAGTGGAGATGTTGAAATAGCAACTGTGAATTACTACATTGGAATTAGTTGCGGGTAGTGGTTATGCTAATTGGTGCGGAAAAGAGTGTTTGCCAGTGTGACCGATCCTATTGACCACGGAATGGAATAACCAACCACCGTTTATTTCTCACGTGAATTCGTGACAACTTCGTCATCGGTCAACGCGATCCTTCTCTCCCATCATCATCAACAGCTCAATTAGCAGCTCATCGCTAAACCGCTCGCGCATACTGTGATTCAATGAAACGGCACCTATAGAGTTATGCTTAACTACTTTAATCCCTATTCACGATGTCGACGGGAAACGCGACCGCCATGATGGCGTCACCTGATGCAACTCCGCCAAAGACTAATATAGAAGATAACGATATATATATCAGCCATACCTGGAGACATGCTCTCGCATTAAAGATTGAGAAAGAACAAGGTGTACGCAATCTTGTCATATTAGGGTTAGATATACTAACTCCTGTCTAGGAACTCCTATGCCCTGTAGCTACACAAAGCTCTCATCTCATCCACCCGCCTCCAACGCCTGCATTCCGCAATTCTGTCCCGGACCCTTTATTTACCAATGCCCTCGAGAAACGGCTGGAAGACCTCTTCTGGCAACAAGATATTCGCATCAGCTGCTATGGCTCCGATTTCGCCAATGAGTGGCCTATTTCCCGAACTCCTCGCGATCTTGCCCAAGAAGCTGCTGCTCGAATTATGCGGCTGCAGGATGAACTTTTGAACTCGATATCGGAAACAGATACAGAGGATGAGTGGGAATTTGAGAGGGTTTCAAAGCTCAAGATGAATTGCCAGTTACCTTCGCCGGCCTGCACTACTACGGATGACAAGATTTATAGTGCTGATAATTCACTGCTGACAAGGAAGCGCAAGCATGGATATTGTAACTTTGGCGGTCCAGAAAAGAAGACAAGATTATTATCATAGAATCGAAAACTTTTAGTGAGAGTGTGTATGATGGATTGTTATAAAATAAGAACTGTTATAATTTCCAGATTGCGCATTTCAGCTCTGTCACCTTGTAAGGCAATTCCTCAAAATTCTCAACCCAAGGGTCTGAGTTAAGAATACTAACCGCCTCATTCCCCACTGGGCAATCGACTAAAATACTGGAGTAAATATCCAACATGGCCAACCCACTGATGATACCGTTGCGGTACTTC
The DNA here is from genome assembly GCA_014899045.1 of Fusarium palustre. Lineage (NCBI taxonomy): Eukaryota > Fungi > Ascomycota > Sordariomycetes > Hypocreales > Nectriaceae > Fusarium > Fusarium palustre. The sequence continues at coordinate 3,270 of JAAVUH010000152.1, read as the reverse complement.
CCTACTGTTAACGTGTGGTCTAATAATGCCCTGACGACCTGCAACGGCAACTCGTCTATGCGCTCCTTGTTTAGGATTCTTTCAAGTGTTATCATAATAGGTAGAACAATGTCAAATCAACTCTACACCCTGGCAATAATCAACCCTGCTAGGTTTAAAGTGGGTCAAATAAAATCAACTCTGCCAGAGTTGATTTGGGACTATAATACTAGGAGCACCAATCAACGAGCTTAACTGCCAACTCTGAATCTGCACAAATCTCGGCCAGTGAAAGCTGATACTGGGTAACAGCAATGTCGTAAGCTTTCCTAGCATATACTACCGACATAACTCCCGTGACAAAGCTGACGACAGTCAGAATCGCGACGATGGTTGCTATCCAGAAGGTTGCGAACTGGAGAGCATTTTTGCCACTTCTCCACAATAAGAATTGTCGCAGTCCGACTGGCTCTGTATCTAGCACCATGCTGAGCGCTTCTAGCTTGTCTCGCCAGACCGTATAGTTGTCCAGCCTCAAGCACCGAACTCGGTTACAATAGCCAAGCTGCGCGAAAGTCTTCCCTTCCTTGCTTAGAAACGATTTGGTTCGGCTCTCTCCAAGCGGGAAGAGAAGATTGAGCGTGTCAATGGCTTCAAGGACAACCGACTTCGGTAACGCCGTCTGATCCCCAGCAAGCTGGTGATTTCGTAGGCAGATCTTGTGTTCATATATCTTGATGAGTCTAGCCGCTTTGTTCAGAGAGAGATGGTCGACAAGATTGCTAGTCCAAAGCACGGTAAAGCCATAGTCTGTCACAAGCTTCTCCATTGTCAATCCATCGTTAATGGTCGTCTCCTTCTCCTCTTCTGGTTTTGCAGCAGTTTCAAAACTTGTGTTCAGTAGCTGGACCAAGTTCTGGTTACCGTTCCACTGCAGCCACCCAGGTGCTGGCTCTAGGGATCGTGATTGAACTTTTACATTCAACCACAAGCCAGCGGCCAAGTTGACTGACTTGGAGATGGCAGCATCGGAGGGACTTTTGTCAGCAAAATGGTCCTTCGCTGCGCTCAATAGATGCTGCCTAGTTGACTCCTTTCGACGCCTGAGTTCTTTAATCAACCAGAAAATATCGTCCCTCATGAGTGGTTGAAAGTCGTAAGGTTCTCTTTCGAATGCTCGAAGCTTACTTTCGACCCATTCCCAGAACGAAGAGTAATCTTCTTCATTATACTCTTCTCGAGAGATGTGTGGCCACAAATCTTGGATGTTGTTGAAGTTAACCTGGTGGCGCGCCATCAGGAGTTATGAGCAATATGCTGACAGATCCCGAGTTTGGTCGAATAGCTTGTTAGAAAAGAAGTGAAAGAAACTAGGTTCTGACACGCGCTGTGAGCAAATGCCACGAATGACTGCACACTTCTTGGCTCGGAAAGATCTATTGGTCAGGTCTGTCCGGGAGTGGAGCTTGTAAAGATTTCTCATTCATGCTGTCATAAGTTGGGTCGGAAATACGACTCGGCAGCGTCGCATCCCGTCTACCCCGCTTTCTACCGACCATGCTAGCCACATTCCTTCGTTTGCGGGGAAGCAAGTGGACACTGGGATCTTTCGTCCATCACTCACTAATATCCATTTTGTAGCCTCTAGATCATCAGCCAGCAACACACAAATATGCCATTTTCTTGGGTCGAAGTCAGTACCAAGACTGGGCTGAGTGAAATCGTGTCAAGGTGGTTACCACGGATGGCGCCAGCTGAGGGCGTAGATATTCCGACTGGTGTTAACCTTAAACCGATGCCCCTCCACAAGAACCTGTTCTATGCTAGTGCAGCCCGAACCCCTTTGCCAATCTCAGCACTTGAAGTCTGGAACGACAGAGTCGAAAATGGCGAAACGATCAGAGGAATGCAACACCGGCTAAACCTCGATCTTGAAAAGGTCCGTGAGGAGGTCGCACAGAAATGCGGATCAAAATCTGGCACCGAAGCTACTGTCCAAATGCCTGAACTACGAATGGTGGGACGTCTCATTAAGACGGACCAACGTATTGAGGTCCGAACGACCGTTTGGATATCATGTACCGATCGATGCTCCCAAAAGAGGATTCAACGTTGGCTGAAGCATGAGCTAACTTGGATTGTGAAAGTCGCTGAGAACAAAGGATGGTGGGTGGAGGTCAGAGCCGAACCGCCGCCCGAATTCTTTGCAATCGAATGCTCAGTGCCTTCAGAGAATCTTGTTCTCGAACATCCTATTCAATTGCCCGACAATGTTGAAGTTTACCTCCACGTCGAGGGCGCTGACAACGACGTGTCTGCTTGCGGCAGATATATCTGTACTACTTTTGTTAAGGAAGGAAATGTTATCGGGCAACGACTTTCCAGGCTCGGTGGCTTGATTGACCTAAATGATAAGAGGATGGTAGTTACTACCGCCCATTGTATGCTAAAAGGCTTCCTATCGGACCCCAAGCCGGCATCGAGGAAGTTCCAATACGACGTCTTGGGACAGAGGGATCTTGCATCCATTTCAAGTTGGAGGCCCATACAGATCAATGGTCCGAGCGTTTTTCTTGAACTAGAGCAAGACCTTTTGACCACTCAGCGTCATCAAAGTCGGCATTTGAAGAAACCAGGCACCGACTTCGCGCTATTGGAGCCGATACCAGAGTTGGCCACTGCGGAGAACACATACAATGACCAGAAACCGTCTCCAACATTGGTTAAAAGCTTCTCGTTAGAACGGGACATGGGAGGTGGTTATGTGAACGTCCTCGTGGACGTTAATCGGCCTGAGCATGGTTTCGTTCTTCCTCAGGCTTCAGGTATTTACATGCAAGGAGTTTTGGTTGAGACTCGAAAGCTCGAACTATATAAGCCTCTTGGTGCGTCATTCGTCATTAACTCTTCATGGTTGATCCAAAGCTAACGACCACCGCGACAGCCAGGGGTACTTCAGGAGCTTGGGTTGTTCAATGCGACAAACTTCGTGGCATGATCGTCGCTGCCTATGATTCTGAACCGTTCGCTCACATGATTGCTGTCGAGAAGTTAGTCCCGGACATTTTGCAACGCTGCTCACCTGGTACTAAGTTTGCTTTACCCATGGGGCAAGCCTTCCGACCTACACTTAATTACACCTAACTAACTTCAGGATCAGGAACACAACGTGGCTACAGCAGTCAGCAGAGGTTGGGGATGACAGTGTTGTCAAACTATTGCTAAACACCGGCAGAGTTGATATTGAGAGTCAGGACGAAAAGGGAAAGACACCATTATCACACGCAGCTG
>JAAVUH010000151.1:0-202049 GCA_014899045.1 Fusarium palustre | reverse complement strand
ATAGTATAGTATAAAGGAAAAGGCTATTTAAGACTAATAGGCAGTTATACTATTACAAGTATACTTAAGTAAGTATATAACTTATGATAAGTTTAGTAAGTAGAATTTGAATATAGAAGATAAGGTCTGTTAGTATAGAATTGTGATATAATAATATAAAGATAACTTACTATCAAAAGAAAATGATATTAGATATATATTCACCAATAGTGACCTTAACGGATATCAAAAAGGAAAGCCTTTATAGCTCAGTGGTAGAGCGTTGCACTTGTAATGCAAAGGTCCATCGTTCAATCCGGTGTGGAGGCATTCGACTTTCTTTTTTTGCTTTTTCTACCTTGTCTTCTCTATTGCCAGTATATTTCGCTTCCACTGAATAAAACTGCAATGACTCGTCCTGAGTGTACTCTGTGACGCGTTTGGCTGGCATGTGGCAGCAGCAACACGATTGTCCTGGTGGATTTGGAGCAAGGCGTGACTGGTCTCTGTATAATATAATGGCAAAAGACAAATGATCGGACCGAGTATTAAAGTAACGGTATATCAATTAGACAAGTATTAATTGACTTATTAGCAAGTTCCAGTTGTCTCGAGTGCATATTGCTTAATCGTAGGCTCGTCTACCTGCTTGGGCAGATACAAAACCAAAGAAAGAGCAGCGATAACTAGTGCATTCTCGGTGATCAGTAGGTCCTCCAAGCCAAGACCAGGTGCCAAGGACCTATTGCAAACGTCGTCCAGGTCAAGTCGAGATATCTTTCCAGGTCCTCCATGTGTAAGAGCATCCTTCGCAAGCGCAAATGTGAGTGGGTTCGCGAGCAGACCCTCATGCGTGTAGAATGAACCTCCTAGCTTCCCGGCGCAAACTTTTTGAACTTCAGCATTTGTAACACCGACGTTGCGAGCATCAAGTAGGTAAGCTGAAGCGCCAGTGCCCTCTTGAGGCTGAACAACCTCGTCGAAAAGGCTTGAGTAAAGGCTTGTGGTAGGGATGTAGCCCGAGTCACCGTCGTTGGAGCGAAGAGTATTGATGAATGCGCTTCCCGCTTGTTGTTGAAGGACCGCAGGTGTGTTGATCAAGCCAGTGGCGCCGCCGAGGTTGGCCAAGGTCGTGCCCTTGTAGTCTGCGCTGATGGCGACATGATCGGTCGTGACTTTGTGCGTAGAGGGCCAGTATTTGAGCGCCCACTGCACATCAATATTGCCTTGGGACCAAGCGATGATAGACACGTTTCGTTTGGTAAGGGAAGCGATGTAGTTGAGTGAATATGCAGCATACTCAGCGTTGGCTTGGACATCCTCAAGCAGAAGCACAGGAACATTGACCCAGACAGGGTCAGCCCATTCAACGCCTGTGAGTAGTGGAATAAAGTTACCACGGTAGGTGGTGAAGCCAGTAGATCCAGTGCCAGGAAACAAAATCACGGGAGGCTTTTCGCCGTATGTGAAGGAAGGAGGAATGTGAATGGCAGCGCGGAGCTTTTCCTCAGCAACAGTGTAAGATGCATCGCAGTCTGCTACTTTTGGATAGACCTCCTTGGGAGGGTTGCGGTTCCTAAAAGAATGTTAGTGAAATCTCTCCAATATATGAAAAAGCTGCTTACTTGTTATTGCTTCCATTCTGCTCTGAGACAAGGCCTTTAGCATAGGCGAAGAGATCCAGCGTATTTCCAGAAATGAGACCATTCACAATCAATTGCGCGCTGTAGTCGATGATAGTCTCGGGCTTGGACTTTGAGATTTTCTCCAATACAGAGAAAGCCTGTTCAGCATTTTTGGGCTTCTCGGTAGGCTCAAGGATGTGTAGGATATTCAGTGTCTTATCCCTATCACCGCTGTCAATAGCCTTGCGAAGCGTACTAAGAAGACCTCCAACAACTGTGTCCAAGGTACCACCCACGCCTTTGAGAAGGCCGCTGACGAGTTGGCGACTCTCAAGCTCTGAGGTAGAGCGTGGTGATGGGGCTGCTAGGCCGGGGCCTAAGAAGACGCAGAGGCCGAGAAGATGCACCGAGAACCGCATTGTGGCTTTTGGAGAAACGTGGTTTAGAACGCCATGCCAGGGGCACCCAGACAGCTATAAAGTACAGCAATAGCGTCGATCCCCATAGCAGGCTCCTGTAATCTTGAACGTAAGTCCACTTAATGTCCGACCGCACCGTGCAGAGCGGCAGTTGTAAATCATCTATGCCACGCTTGCTAGGCTAATGGCGTAGGAAGAACCGTGCGCGCAACCTCGCATCGTATATCTTATAGCCAGGAGTGGATATGCCAAGGTTCTCATTTCCCCTTGTCCACTGGCGTCAAACTTTTAGTGCCTTGCGCTATCGAACTCTGTAAGCTAGAACACCATCACGGGCTGTTCGCTCCGCTAAAGGTGATCAGAAGATTCTTCGATTGGACAAGCTTCATGGTTGATGAGTTGTGATAACTTGACGCAACACAGGCAAATCTGTGAAGTCTGCTAGCATATCGAGGTTGGACAATCTGTTCAGCATTGAAACATGGTAATTGATGTCTGACGAGTTCAGGGTGATCAACTGCGTTCACGTAGCGTCCTTCTCGATAGTTTGCTCAGACGGACTGACTCGTATAGTCCAACAGCGAAAAAGAGCATCTTTATGCTAAGCCACATTGCTCGCCGATTCTTACTAGATTAATTACACATGACCAAACTAAAGCATTATTCAATTGCTTGTTAATGGACGACCCAAAGATGTATAGTAGCATTAATAAGGAAGTACGTAAGCGCAAACAATTCAAGTACAAGTCTGAAGCCACCAAAACAAACTCCAGACTAGTGCTACACTACCATTGATTTAGTATCTAATTGCCAGTTGGCCAAAGTCCTCCCAGAATGCCCTTGGTCGTCTCAATGACGCCCTTGAGTGAACCCTTGGAAACGCCAGCGTAGCTGCCATATGGCTCGGTGTATCCAGGATATTTGGCAAACAGCTTACGATTGTACTTCTGGAGCTTGGGGCATGTCTTGTCCGCAAGAAGCTGGCGAAGCTTGTCACTCAATGGTGTCAAAGCCTTCTTGACATCAGTGAACTGGCTTCCGATAAAGTCAGGTGCAGCAGCCATTATAATCTGCATAGTAAAGCACTCGAGATTATCAGGCTTGAGAAGCCCAGCCGCGTTGAAGACACCACCAGTAAGGTCGCCAACGTCCACACCAGCAAAGCTATTGACCTTGCCGGTATTTCCGCCAATGTTTAAGAGGCGAGGGTACTTGGCCGCGTGCTCGAGAACATCAAGGAGAAAGTCAGGGATCGAGAATTCGTCGCCTACCGGGCGCCGATACCAGTTTTCGGGAATACGCTCCCAGCCCTGGTTGACCTTGAAGTTGCCAGGTTTGTCTCCCTTGACACCGAAAAAGCTGGTGAAGACTTCACGGGAGAGATATCCCTCGGGGTACTCGCTTGAGTGATTGGCCATCATTCGCGGAGGGAAGGAATACCCAGCAGGTGAGACCAAAACTCCAGCGAAGGGTGAGTAGAAGAAGTGGCTGTTGGTTTTCTCCGAGTCCTGGAACTGCTTATAGTGGAATGGTGCCAGGGCGGTGTATTGCTGGGGAGCAGGCGTGTTGGGCTTGATAGCCCGCCAGAATTCTTCAAAGCGACTCAAGACAACATGGAAGTTATTTCCAGTCACGTAGAGATCACCTCGAGTGGAGCTGACGTCGCTTTCGTACTTATTGTGACTCCCGCTGAGACCGGAAGGAGTACCAAGGATACCACCCCCGTTGAGGATGTTCTGGCTGAAGCGGCTAGGGCCACCAATGGAGTAGCCTGGACTGGTGGAGAGCGGATTGCCGTCAATGACTGTACCATAGACAGCCAGGAAACCTCCAAGGTCAAGGCTCATACCATAGACCTCATTGGTGGCCTGAATGATGGTTTGCAAGTCTGCAACACCATTGTGAGGCAAGTATCCATGGTTGGCAAGAGCGTTCAGACCAGGACACGGGCCTCGCTGGTCACCAGCCTTGAAATCAGGTGCGCGGAAAGCATGCTGACCACTGACACTGATGCGCTGCTTCTTGGCGTCAAACTCGGCAGCTCTCTTCTCTTTCTTTGCGAAGGGGCATTCGCCAGCGTCTCGCTTCTCTTGCTCTGCGGCAAATGGGCAAGCTTCGGGTGCTCTCGCAGCGTGTTGGCGATAAGCCTCGAGTTGCTCAGGGCTAAGCTGTGGAAAAGCAAAAGTGGAAGGGAGGAAGCAGGCTGCTGAGAGCCACACAGGTAATGTGATCTTCATGGCGAAGAAGAGACAGATGAAAAAGGATGGTACCCAGAGTGATTCTAGATCGGGGTCAAACAGGTCTTAAATCATCCAGCTAATGAGCTGACTGCATAAATTAACTAGCCACTTTTTATTCTTTCTTCTTTTCCATGTTCTCTCTTGGCTTTCAGAAACACTGCCAATCCAATGACGTTGTGTAGCTCAACGTCTCACTTCCTCGCTCAAAAGCCTCCGTTGTCAGTTCGTTTTGCCCGCAAATTGTGAGACTTAACTGGGATCATCCAATTTGTCTCAGAACGCCTCCATTAAGAATTGGGCAACTGAAGATCATTATTCCTTAATTGGTTCATCAAGTACACATACCGCCGTTAAAAACGAAGACGCTGCACGTTGACGATGTCCAGAGTCCCAATCGAGAAAAGATGATCCTATTGCCGAGCTACCGTTGCGCTATTCACAGTCTATCGAAAAATACACTTCTTGGCCATCTTGATGCTTGCAATTCTGAAGTTTGCGATTGGCGGGGAGAAGCAATCATACTGCAGCTACATGTCCGTGCGAGAGATCTTTTGGCTAGTTCCATCACACAGCGTTCAATTGGCAACCAGATGCAGCCGGGAATAGACTGATCAAGTTAAGCATTACAGCACAACTACCGTTATATGACATCAATCCTACCGAAATACAGGGTTGTTCTAGCGGAAGTCAGGGGACCCGAAAGTTAGAATCGAGGCTTGGCTGGACGCTACGCTTGAATTGGAATGAGCTACATGGGCCATGTGCCGTTCTTTTGCAAGGCACCGACGTCTAAACCATTAGCTATTTGTAATACCGAGTCCAAAACATACGTTCTACAACACTTGTCCAATAAGACAATGTCAACTTTACCGCCACACGCATGATGTTATAGACTATACATGTCTTAGGGCCACAGGATTCAACCAGCCTGTCTAACGCCTCTGCGCGTGCCTGAGCACATACAGCTAGCACTGCACAACAAACCTCGGCATCGTGGTGTATTGAACGACGAAGCGGAGGCGGAAGCATCACAATGTCTGTAGATCTTATGAGTTACTGGTAGACCTCATGTGGTGTGAGTGGACTGGGGCAACAAACTGTAGTGATCACTCCTAAACGTCGATCTATGCCGTAAAGTCTGAGATCAGCCGTCGATAGTCTGCGCAAGGTTGTCCTGATGCGGAGTAGAATCTACAAAACCGTAATGACCACTTGCCCGAAGCGGTTTGGTCAAATGAGGCGGATAGATCACAAGACCCGCTGTCGTCGTCTATCGATCGCTTTGACTTCGATAATAGAGATGGAAAGACAATGATCTACAGTACAATTTCCATGAAGATGAACAAGACGCCTAGGATATTCAGCTTTGTGGAAATATACGGCATATTGCTGATCTAAGCGTCTTCGAACATGGGCTGCTTTGTCAACTAACAATATCGGGACATCTCTGTCATGTAAGTTTGAATGGATGACAACAAGTTCAAGCAGTCCAGTAGCTAGTCGTTATATTCATATAGGTCAGACTCATTCTTACCCATCTGTTTGGCCTCGCCACGGAGGTGAGTGTAAAATGTTGCTCGAGCAGACATGGTTAGGGCGGCCGATTTTCTCGTTGATTGCATCTGCTAGATACATCTTGAAAGTCAGCTGTTGTGTTTGTGATTTGTTGATAGAAGTGAAAGGAAGAGGGAAAAAAAAAACCCCGGATGGAAGCAAGTAATGCATTTTATATCTAGCTGAACCTTATAGTAGGGCAGCAAGTAAAGTATATATAAAAAAGGTCCTGTGTGAGCATTGGAGTCATAATGCTCAAAACGTGTAATTCAAGATGGAAAACCTTATAATCAGGTTGCTGGAGCAGCTATGGGTTCATTTTGAGGAAAAGGATAGCGCAATACTATCCAAACATCATGTACATAATTGATTGCGACTGTGGTTGTTATCGTTGAAAAGACATGTAGTATATAAATATGTAAAGTGAAGAAATATAACCAGATACTGGCACGAAGATAAGATACATCGGAATTTAGACCTGAGAACTTTGCGATGGATGAAATTTGGCGTTCATTTGCATCGTTGTTGCTTCTCACACACTATCCCATCCAACTTAACAGATATCCTGGTAGTCACCAATTGTAGGGCAAACAACGGTAGTCTTGCAAACAGGGTTGGGGAAGCCGTTGAAGTAACCAGGACAAAATTCGGCTGTGAAACGGGTCTCCATGTACTCTGACCATGTGGCGGCAGGGAAGCACTATGAATGATGCAATCAGAAATCGATCTCAGTAAGGACTCTAGATAAAGAATGCTTACATAGTCTTGGCCGTCAAGTTTGACGATGCCGCCAGCAATGTACTGGCAATATCCGGATACGTTTGTCTCGCCGGCATCATTGGCACAAGCACAGGCCACGACCTCTTTTCTGGCTGCTTTGGCTTCGGGCGCGGGGGCTGCAAGAGCAGCAGGGATTGCGAGAAGAACAGTGAGAATGTTGATAGTGGAGAACATTGTTGCGAGTGATATATCTAAGAGTTGGGAGAGAAGTTGTGGTTGTTGTAATTAGACAGATGGCTTGGTAGGATGAAGAGCAAAAGTGATAATGAGCAGATGGGCTACTTTTATAACTGAATGAATCTATCTTGGCAGGTTCACATATGCATAGCCTATTCCAAGTGTAAACAAAGTATCGTAATCATTTATAATGCCTCTTAGATACTGATCTGGATATTCATCCGACATATGTTTAATAGCATGACTCGAACTGCTAACAACATTGTGAATTTCTGGCAATACTGCCTTGCTAGGTTGCAGCGTATCCTGTATCGGGCAGGAATAGTCCGCTACATATAAAAGACTCCTCTGAATACGACCAAGATTTACTGATATAAATGCTAACCACACGTGATTTTATCCCACTCAAAGGCCGACCTTTGACCTCTACCGCGCCACCCAAAACATTTACTTGCGGAACGGAATCATCTCTAAAGGGCTGGTGGATATAAGAGGGCGCAAGATTACGTTTATTTATCCTTGCCCGCCCCGGGTCGATCCTACGCCAGGGTAGTAATGCAGAACGGCCGAGCGCAGGAGATAGTGTCAACACCAGCTATCACACAAGCTTGTTAAGCTTGATCCGCTCCCGTGCGGGGAAGTCGGATAGGCTATCTCTTAAGCAACGTGTTATATCGCAGGGTAGCGACAGGCTTCTAATCAGTTGCCTGATATTCATCAGCAAAACATACGACTGATTGTTTATTTTAAACGCCGCAGTATATCCGCAACTTGGAACTAGTCCGTGATGGGCAAATTCAGTGTCTGTTTATAAGCTGGGGAAGTAGCATGATATCTACCTGTGGCTTAACACATAGCGACCTGCAACGCCGTACTCCATTTTGGCAAACATATTCCTTGGCAAAATCGGTACCTAGATTGAGATTATGCAACTATGCACGTACAGATTACCTCTCTGGTAAGGTCAAGTTCAATCCACATCCCAGTTAGTAGCCCTACTTCACTTTCTTGACACATTCATCTTAAACCACAAGCGCTTCACTTGTCTAGGTACTCTGATATCTGAGCGAAACTTGAAGTCGTAAACTTTCCATTCTATCTTGTACTCATGACACATCTAACTCATCAAAACGCCAAAACCAGAAACTCCCCGGACCAAATTATCCATATCTGTGTACCATCCGAGGTGCAGTCGGCACTTGCGATACTTCTCCTGTCTGATCAAATGACGGCGCATTTGGTGCATCGCTAAGACTTGCACTTCGAAGTTTCGCTTCTCTTTGTCTTTTTGCTTTGGTCTTTTTCTTTGCCCAAAGGCCGATACAACAGAGCGACAGAATGAGAAGGATACCGCCAACTGAAGCCGCCGTCGCAATGACAGCTGTGCGATTGTTCTCAAACCAACTTCCTCCGTCATTGCCGCCATCGGGGCCATCACGGTCATCACAGGTCTGCTCGTCGATAGGACATTGGCCTGAACTTCCATCGCAACGCTCCTCTGGATCGCAGTCTGCCGTGCTTTCTCTGCACACTCTACCGCTGCTAGCAACGCGACACTCACTGGTACAGCATCCATCGGTGTCTGGATCGCATTCGGCGCCATTTCGAAGTTGGCAGGTGTCTGGATTGCAGCAGGAATTCATGGGACATCGCCTTGTACCGCCGCAGTCACATGTCTCTCCAGGCTCAACAATTCCATTGCCGCACTGGCTATCGTTGATGTCGGGGACGTCCTCCTCACTAACAAGACAAGTTGTATCGATATGCTCGTCACCGATGCCCGTGCAGATACTACCAATGGTACAGGGCGAGAACTCCTCGAGTGATGGGTTACTTGATGGGTTCATGATATACTGATTCCGCGCATCGCATGTTGATCGACTGAGCGGGCAACAGTCATCGGAGCGAGAGTAGCCGTCACCGCACTCTCTGGACGTGCAGTCATGAGCGGCACCAAAATTGTGTGCTACCTCGTGTGCAAAGACCTGCCACTCTGATCCCGTGCGAACTACCACGTTTGCGGATGCGGTACCTCCGTTTCCGAAGCTTGATCCTCGCGATAAGTTACAGAGACTACCAATCCAGGCGATCCCGACTGTTGTGCCGCTTCTGCATGCCGTCAACAAGGACCACACGGCGTTGTCGTCACGTAGTCTGCTTCTCCACCTGGTGAATAAGTTCAGACGACTGTTGATTGTTATCCCTGCGGTACATGGAACATTCCAGGGCATTGAGCTAGGCGCTTCGGAGGGACAAGATGGGTCGGCCATGGTCAGATTCTGGATAGCTAATGCAATGTTGAACGTGTCTTCGTACACCTGAGATGCAACATTGACTAACGAGATGATGTTGTCGCGGGCGTCTTGCATGTTATCAAACTCAGCCGTGTAAGAGCAGTCAGCAGCGATTCCCACCAAAGCGACTCTTCGTGATGTTGGACATCCGTCAGTCGAACCAATATGATCCGCGGGATCAAACCAATCATTTGGGCTCTGTCGACGGGTGAAACCGGCTGACGGACTAGACGTCGCTTTATCCTCGTCTTGAGAAGGCTCTTCGGATGCAAGTTGCTGAGAGTCAAATCTTTGTGCTCCGCAGCTTGGCGTTTCTGACGCTGATCGTTGCAGAATAGCATCGTGCTGGCTGCCGACCAACTCTTTCCAGACTATCATCCTTCGCTTCGCTTCACTCTGGTTACTGGCTTCTAGTCGTCGGGTCTTTCGATAATTGGTGTCGAGTGAAATATGGTGATAGGCACCGTCGTTGGTAAATGTACCTTCGAGTACATGTCGCCCCTCCCGATATCGTACCATTATCCGCGCCCATCCTACCCTCCGTTGTGTTTGCTTCTCCTCATCATTTACGAATGCAACGCCCTTGTACAGAAGAGGGCTTCTGCCCTTCAAGTCCAAAACTTGGCCATACTTCTTGTTAGGTTTAAGGTGCTCGATGGTTGTTTTTTGCGTCAACACATGTCGAGATGGCTGCAAATTGAGTGTGATTCGTTGTCGCTCATACGGAACTTCAAATTCAACCTGGAATGAAGAAGCAGCCCCAATAGTGTGAGGGTCCTGTGAGAACTCAAGCTTCTCAATAATCGCTGATTGATCAGCCGTGTCTCTCGCTCTGGATAGCGCTAGTGATGTCAGTAAAGTGGAATTGAATAAGCGACATCAGGGCGTCTTGGCACGGGTCACTTACCTTGCACTTGGAACAATGGAAAGATTTGCAAGATAAGTAATATGAAAAGGTTCAAGATACTCATTGCTACTTGACAAGATGTCTTTCACGATGAAAAGTTGTCGGAGAAAAGTAGATGACTCAAACGGACATGTTCTGAAATTCTGTCCATCATATAAGAGGCTCATGGATCTGGCCCCCATCTATGACACGGGTACTGGGGTATGGGTCTTGGCCAGTTGGCGAAGCCAAGACCCTAAGTATCCACGGCGGGATCGGCCTATTCCAAGGCAGCTGAGCCACTTGGACGTCGTCAGTGTCTGTGTGTCTGCCTACTTTGTCTTTGTTCCACAAGCTGACTGGCTCGGAGAGCGAAGAGCGCGAGCTTTTACCGTATACGTCCAGATAGAGCGCTGGTTTCCAGGAAGATAGGTAATATCTATTTAGTAATATAGCATCATTACGGAGTACATACCTATCTATTCTACATTCAAGATTTATTTACTTTCATTTACAAACTGTAGACAAGTTCTATGGCATGTGTGACTATCATTGTCTGTACATGTCTGTCATTGAAGAAATAACCTTACGCGTAACGTTGAATAAGCTTAAATTCTGATACACTACATGATCCGGTAAGTCCGGGATCCGGAACCCGTCATCCATGGACCTGGAGATGGAATATGAGGGGAACGGAGATGCTGACAAAAGTCTTGGCTTAATTCCGAAAGCCAAAATCCATAAAAAAGGACCCTTATCCACAAGGAGAGTTCAATGACGCTCAAGCTGACGTATGCCTGTTCTTGGCACTTAACATGTCAGCATCACCTTGAGTCCGCGTGGTGTCTTCAAACAAAAGCCACTGTCTGTAGTGGAATTCCAAGACAACAAGTCTTTCTTGGTAATGGTATCGCATTTTTGAGTGCTTGATTGGTAACTGAAACTCTGATCTTGAGGCTGTGGTTGATGTGGGATGGATCTTGTTATGCAGGGTAGCAGACAAGGCATACACACACAGACCAGAAACTGCCGAGCTTTGGGGGCCAAGAATCATGATGCGTCAACGAAGAAGGCCGAAACCAAGCATGTGGGAGATATCTTGAGTGTGGCAAAGAATAAGCCATCCCACTCCGCAATGCCACGGAATAATACTGACTCGTACAATCCTTCTCATGCTCATCACCAGAAGCGTTTCAAAATTTATTACAAAGCAAATGGCAGTGCCCGCGCGGCACGACGTTGATGGTATGCACCGAAGTATGCATCGAAGACAGCCACAAAACTCTATGACGCTAGTCCCAAGACCCGAGTCAACCAGTAAGCGATTGATGTCCAGAACTCAAACACAATCTGTCAGTGGAATCATTTAGTGTGCTACACCAGTTGGAAGCAGTTTATGGCCGCATCATTTGATTTCAGACTCTGTTTGTTGTCATCTGGTTGGAACATGTCTCGGCGGTGTAGAGTAGCCAAGACGGCTTTGTATCATCACTTTCTGTCCGAGTCGCCAAGGACGATATCTGGGGTATTCCAAATAATTCGTAGTCAAGGTGATACAAGTCAGACGTTGCTTCACTCTATTGCACATTGCCGGAGAATTAGTAACACCCTACATTACCTGTCAACGTCAAGATGAGAACTGTGTAGCATTATGAACCCCTTAGGTACAGCTAGCTTATCTGATAGAGAACAAGCTGTACGCACCGTAGCTGGTTCTTCCACCTGCAGCTATATACAAAAATATCACTCAAGGCACACGCCACCAACTCTCATGAATATCCTTAAGATTAACTTTGCCCGGCTCATGCAGATAAGGCGTCATATCCGTACCCCGATCCTGCTCCTTCTGTGTCCACCCATTGCCAAAGTACCACTGGAAGCGATTGCCACCACCAGCCAAGTACTCGTACTCGAAGTCTTCCCAGCGTGGTTCTCGGCGCACGATGGTCAAGTGAGTAGCACTCCCCGGCCACACACCATGGATGCGTCCACCAGGTTGTCCGCCGTTGTACCAAGAGCTGCAGTTCTCCGAGAATGTAGTAGAGGCGAAGAAGGAGTCTGCGTACTCCAAAAAGTCATCGGCGGCCTTTTTTGACGCTACGATGGACTTGATGCCCTCTCGGGATATCTTGCGCAGGATCTTGGCAAAGTATGCGACCTGCGTCTCGGCAGCGTGGGGTACTGTCCCCGATGGTCCTGTGCCGTGCGGGCCTGCGAGGAAGAATAGGTTCGGGAATCCGGGGGTAGCCACCCCGAAGTAAGTGTAGGGGAAGCCGTGGCCTTTTTCTTTGCCCCAGACGTCGCCGATGGAGGTTCCGTTGGCGCGGATCTCGAAAGCAGGAATCATGTCACGGTTTGCGCCGGTGGCACAAAAGATGGCGTCGACATCACGTTGCACGCCATCAGTTGTCTCAATGCCGGTGGCAGTGAATCGTGCGATGGGCTTTGTGATATAGTCCACGTTGTCCTCGGCGATGGCCTCCAGATATCCAGGCCCCGGCGTCAGACGTCTACAGTTGGGTGAAAAGTCCGGTATAATGACATCGAGGAGCTCGGGCTTCTTGGCCAGCCTTTTCTTCATGATGTCAATGAACTGAGCCTTTAGTTGTTTGCTCGTGTCAGAGTTGCGGATGAAGCCGTCGAAGCCGCGCCAGTATTTGTCCTCGGTAGTCTTCCGGAACTTCAGGTATGCTTCTGGATCTTCAAAGGTGGCCTTGAGGTCCTCTGGAATCGGCTGCGGCTCAAGTGTGCGGTCATCGCCGGCCCAGGAATTGGCAATCCATGTCTTTCCTCGGACATAGTGGTCAAGATGCCCCACACTCTTCTGCAAATTCGCAACAAGCTGTATACCACTGGCTCCGTTACCAATCACGGCAATTTTCTTGCCTTTCAGATCTGCCGATGGGTCCCAATTCTGGGCGTGTCGGAGGAGGCCTTGGTACTCGGACATGCCAGGGTGGTCTGGTAGCTTCCACGCATTGAACCGTCCAGTGGCAGTCAAGACAACGTCGGCTGTCTCTACTACAGTTGTGGTAGCTTGCTCTGACTGCTGCCGCCTGTGCAGCGTCAACGTCCACGTCGATTCCTCAGAGTTCCAGTCAATGCTATTGACGTGGTGTCCGAATCTGGCGTATTGATAGACGTTGTACTTCTTGGCCACGCCCTGCCAGTAGTCACGGATTTCTGCGCCGGGTGCAAACTCATCGGACCATTTCTCGTTGGGAGCAAATGTTGACTGGTAGACGTGCGAGGGAATGTCGCAGCGCACTCCTGGATATGTGTTTTCAAGCCATGTTCCTCCCTAAGCGATGTTAAGATGGTTTACGCGGTGATAGGATATTGGGTGAGCCCTACAAAGTCATGGTTCTTGTCGTAGATTGTAAGTTGGATGCCTGGTACCTTTTCCGGTAGCAGAACCCCAGCAAGAATCCCCGACAGGCCACCACCAATAACGGCGACTCGCAATTGTCGCGGCTCATCAATGTATCTGTCAAGCAAAGGGAGCTTTGCTTGAGGATTGACATATGGTTGCGGTCCTGAGGGCTTTTGTAGCCTGACAGGCAAGCCGGTCACTGCGCCCAAGCTGCTGTCAACGGGTACATCGTGCCGGGACTTGACTAGATCAAAAGCGTCGCCCATGGTAAACTGTCAAGGTGTGTTCAATTGAGATTATCAAACTCGTCACTGAGTTTCCAACTGATATGAGCGATTTGCAGTGTAGTAGATGATATAGCCGATTCAGGTATTCATCTAGACCAGGGGACGGGATGGATATCATAGCGTGCCCACCCCGCTCAATCACATCATGACAATCACCCAGCACGACAACACATTGTCGCAAAATGGCAATCTATGGCGTGCTTGACCTAGATCATCAATCCTTGGAGATTGGCCGCCAGTAAGCGTGCCGCCTGCCGATCCAATATTTCTATAACTGGACATGACGGCAACCCGGTTCCTGGTATTCTTTAACCAGATAGATTACAGAACACATCGGAACTTTCCGCTTTTGCTACACTTGATTTTACGAACAGCACCATATTCAACATGGCGAACGAAATTACATCTGGCCATGAGCCAGACCAATACCCAGGTTCGTTTAGCTGAACTGTCCTTGATTGTCAACATGAGCTCATATATAGCAGTCAAGTGGTACCGGTCGACCTTCTACAACATGACCGTTCTTGGTCTTTGCAACCTTGCTGCACCGGGAATCTGGGGTGCAATGAACTCCTTAGGTGCCGGAGGAGCCCAAGAGCCATACTTGGTAAACACCGCAAACGCCCTGACCTTCTGCCTCATGGTCCTCAGCTGCTGGGGCGGCAGTGTCCTCGTCCACTACATTGGCATCAAAGGAGCACTCATCTTTGGAACGTAAGTATGCCATCTGTAGACCCGACAGGAATTTATACTGACCATCACAGTCTTGGGTATGCCCCGTATGCTGCTGGGCTGTACACCAACAACCGCTTTGGTACCGAGTGGCTCGTCATTCTCGGAGCTGCTCTCTGCGGCATCTCGGCCGGCGTCTTCTGGATGGCTGAAGCTGCTATCGCCATTGCGTATCCTGAGCCATGGAACAAAGGCAAAGCTCTCGGCTACTGGCTTACATACCGCCTGAGTGGCCAGATTATCGGTGGTGCCATTAATCTCGGCCTCAACGCTGATCGCAATGAGTCAGGTCAGGTCTCATACACCGTATTCCTCATCTTCATCGCTATGCAAGCTTCAGGACCGCTGGTTGCTCTGTTTCTAAGCCCTCCCAACGAGGTTGAACGCACGGATGGCAAGAAGGTTGATTTGTCCATCGTCAACAACCCTTGGCTCGAGACCAAGAAGATCACCCGCCTCTTCTTCACAACCAAGTTCCTTCTCATCGTGCTCTACATCGGAGCAGTCGTCTTCTCCGAAGCGGTTTTCTTCACTTATCTGTCTTGTAAGTTGTCAATGCTGCCCCTAACAGAAGCTTGCTGAAAATCGTCTCCAGTATGGTTTACAGTACGATCTCGAGCACTCGGCTCCTTCGTCTCTGGTATTGTCGCCGTGATCGGTGGCAATATTCTCGGGGTATGTCATGACCTCTTCGTCAAGACACACTGAACGTTTCTGACATCTCAGGCCTGGCTCGACCGAACAAGAATTCCGCTGAAACGCCGGACTAGAGGCGCATTCTGGGTTCTTGTAATCCTGCAGGGTGGATGGTGGACCTGGGCAACCGTCCTCGTCACCCGCTTCAACATATCTCAGCCCACCTATGACTGGTCCAGTCCCGGCTTTGGTGCAGCGTTTGCTGTATTTGTCTTCCTTACATTCGGCTTCCAGCTGAACTATCTCTTCCTGTAAGTCCACTCGACACATCTGCGCCATCCAAGCTGACCGTTCATCTGCAGCTACTTCGTCGTTCAGAACTTGGCTTCTGACGAAGCAGAGATTGTGAGGTACGCTGCTCTGCTTCGTGGCACAGAGTCAGCATGGCAAGCGATCAGTTACGGCACCTCGTCCATCCCCATCATGGCCCGTGTCGGAGGTGTCTACTTCAACCTTGCACTTTGGGCTGTGTCAATCCTCCCTGCCTGGACTGTTATTAAGCACTTTGGCAATACTCCGTATGGTTCTGATGTTGATGGAACCAGCACTCCTTCGAGCGAGGATGTCAAGCCCCAGGGCTCCACGAAGGTCACATCCAGCAACGAGTAGGTCCGCGATGCTGCCTTGTAAGTATCGAGCTTAAAGTAGATAGATGTCCCAGTTGATAACATCATAAATATTTCATGAAGACGGAAGCGATTTTACCGGTCAGATGGATTGATTACTCATACCAAGCCTTTGGCTCCTGGCTTCTTCGTCTATGACTTTTTCCACCCTGCGTTTTAGGCGGTGTTGCGTGCATCTAATGATTCTTCATTACCTTTTTACCAAGGCACCATTGTAGACCTCTTGATCTCAGAGGCTACATGGCGAGCTGACGTTCTTGACGATCTCTTGTATGTTCTCTTGTGGACTGCGAGTAAATTATCATAACCATGGCTCTTCAGCGGTCGCTCTGATAGGAGATACCATGGTGTTCACACTCTTGAAACACCAGCAAGCTTAAGCACAATCTTCTTCAGAGATTTTAAATTCTCTATGACGATGAGAGCTCTACCTGCTCTATAGCTTTATAACCATCTTGCCGCCGCTGATCTCGCCTCTCCTCATTCTGTCCAGGCTGGTATTGATGCTCGACAATCCATCACCAACGCTGGCGATCGTTGGATACACAAGAGCGTTGTTCTGGAGTAGCCTTCCAAGCCACGTCGTTAATGCCTTACCTACTTCCGGGATTTCATGAAAGAGCTTGATGGGGATCGTGTGCAGTGTGAGATGATTATGCCGGATCTTCGGAGCCGAGCACAGAGCGACAATGTGAACATGCCGTGGCAGCAAGCTCTTACTAGTGTCACACGTACTGCCATCAGGTCTCTGAGGCTCCGGAATGCTTGGAGCGTCGCAGAGGGCACCGATCAGGAAGGTCGTTGTCTCTTTACCTCTCGTATCCAGTCCGAACCTCTTTCTGCCCCTCGTGCAGGACCGAATGATCTCAATAGCTCTCTGGGGATCGTGACTGTCAATCACAAGGTCTGGTTTGATGGAGTGCTCTTTGTACAGCCTTGAGCCGTGCTTTGCTACGTCAAGCACAACTGCGACCCTTAGCCCGGCAAGCTTTGCCAATTGGGCGCTGAGTATTGCTGATGTCGACGAGCCTGTAAACTGTTAGGTATAGCCACCTCTGGAACGCTTGCTGTGCTTACCTCCCCAGATTACGAACCAGTCCCCGGCCTCTGGGCGGTCTTGCCACGGAATCTGCTGGACAATCTCCTTGTGGATATCTTGAGGAAGAGAGTCAATCTTCAAGCTGTCCACCACTTGCTGCAAATCCGGACCGTTATCGACAGCCGTGAAGTTTACACCGAGACAAATGCCGAGTGCAACTGCGGCCGTGACAAATGCGACGCCGATAGTTGATCCTTGCTCGAACGGCACATGGCCAGGGAGCCGCACAATATTGTAGCTGTTGGCCACAACGTGGCATTGATAAGCGCCCTTGCGACTATCACGGTAGTCTGTCGAGATGGCAATCACCTGGCCTAATGTAAGTATCTGTTTTCTGCAGGGCTTGGTGGTGCCACCTACTCGGTCGCCTTTTGCCCAACCACAACGGGCATCTGCAGTCCGAACGATAAGTCCACTGAGCTCTCTGCCCGCGACTTGCGGAAGCTCAGGTATGCCAAAACCGAAGTCTCTGGAGTACGTTCAGTTTGTGAATTTTTGGTGGAATTTCCTGCGTTGCTTACGGTCCCCTCCAGTCAATTGGGTTCAAGCCTACGGCTCTGTTTTCTATGAGAACCTCATCAATCCGTAAATCGACTGGCACTGGGTGATCCTCAACCAACCGGTAAGGCTGGTGGGCGCCGTACAGAAGTACTGCTTGATGTGTCGTCGGGATAATATAATCGTCCTCGTCTTCCGTCGGAGCTGCCGGTGTACTCTGGCTGTTTGACCTCGAGAGAAGCTTTACTGCCTTCTGGCCACAATTCAAGAACCAAGTAATCATATTGCGTCGTTAATGGCTTCGCGTAGGATCCCACAAAGAGCAATAGCGAGTAGGACATTTAAAACGACATTAAGTGAATTGTCTCGGCTTTTCTCCGAGACTACTGGATTTTACCAGACATGGTAACCATGTCGCCATGACTTTAGGAGCTTGTGCAAGATGTAAATTAAATGGCGTGACGGCCCAAAATAGCGATGCTGTAGATTCCCTCATATCACGCAATTCGCACTGGTGCAGATTCGTGGAATCGACACTAAAAGCGGGCCTGTGTCAACTGCCGGATAGTGAGAACTCCATGATCGGATGCCTCTATCGGAATCCAAAAGACTGTATAAGATCTTGGGTGTGATTTGCATAGCTTCGCACTTAACCAAATCAACTACCTAGATCGTTCTCGACTGAACACAAAAAAATCAGCCAAAATGTCTGCGCAAAAGAACACCAAGGAGGGCAAGAAGAGCCTCATTCTCAATGCCTTTGTTGAAATGTGTAAGTCTTTGTTTGCCGCGGCAAGTGACGGAGCATACTGATGAGGCATTGACAGGTAGTGGGCACCAGTCGCCTGGGCTCTGGCGTCACCCTGATGATCAGTCATGGCGATTCACAGACATCGAGCACTGGACAGACCTTGCAAAGCTGCTTGAGGAGGCCAAGTTCCATGGTGTCTTCATTGCAGATGTCCTAGGTAAAGCTATCTGACGATGCAGCATCGAGATCCTCAGACTGAACATGACCAGGCGGATACGATGTCTACAAGAAGTCACTTGACCCTGCCATCATTTCAGGAGCTCGATGGCCTGTCATGGAACCGCTTTCCATCATCCCGGCCATGGCCGCTGTGACGAAGAACATCAGCTTCGGCGTGACAGTCTCGACAACCTACGAGCAGCCGTTTCACCTGGCTCGAAGACTGTCGACACTTGACCATTTGACCAAGGGAAGGTTCGTGGCCCTCAAGCTGAAATAACCATCACTCTGCTATATTAAGCTAACGTATTGAAACAGAGTTGGCTGGAACGTATGAGAAGACAAACATCGCTAACCAATGCTCACTGCTAACCGTGCCTAGATTGTCACAAGCTACCTAGACTCTGCTGCTCGCAATCTTGGTCGACAAGAACAGCTAAGCGTACATCTACTCCATAATGATCGATCCACGAGCTCCAAACAACAATGACTAACATGTGCCAGCACGACGAACGGTATGCCATCGCTGAGGAGTATATGGAAGTCATGTACAAGCTCTTCCAGTCCTCTTGGCGCGACAACGCCGTCAGGCTGGATCGTGAGGCAGGTATCTACACGGAACCGTCGCGCGTACGAGAGATCGGGCACAAGGGTAAGTACTTCAACGTCGCCGGCCCTCACATCGTCAACCCCAGTCCCCAGCGCACACCTCTCCTGCTGCAAGCTGGAGCATCAAAGGCTGGCAAGCTCTTTGCTGCTCAGCACGCAGAGGCAATCTTCACCTCGGCCCATGCTCCTGCCGTAGCGAAGAAGAACATTGCCGAGATCCGACAGACGGCCAAGGATACTTTCAACCGGAATCCGAGCAACATAAAAGTTCTTGCGCTGGTCACTCCCATTCTTGGACGCACTGAGGAGGAGGCAAAGGCAAAGTATGACGACTACAAGCAGTATGCTTCGCTTGAAGGGGCCCTGTCGCTGTTTGGAGGCTGGACTGGCATGGATCTGAACCAGTATGGTGATGACGAGGAGCTCAGAGAGGTGGAAAGTAATGCTGTTAAGTATGAAACCCGCTTCGCCTCGTTACCTTGATTGTGCTGACAAGCCATTAGATCTACTGTTGAGGGCTATGCTCGCTTTTCCCCTGTCAACTCGAAGTGGACCAAGCACACTGTGGCAGAACATGTAAGTCTCGGTGGCAACGGACCATTGCTTGTCGGCACACCAGCCCAAGTCGCAGACAGCCTCGAGGAATGGGTTTCTGAAGCTGGCGTTGACGGCTTCAACTTTGTATGTTTATCGCATGGCTCTCAACTTGCCGATTTCTAATTTCGTCATAGGGCTATGTTCTCTTCCCGCAATCTTTTAAGGACATTTCTGATCTACTGGTCCCCGAGCTACGAAGCAGAGGACTCTTCTGGGATGACTACGCTGTGCCTGGAGGCACGTACCGCGAAAATTTCTATGGTATTGCAGGGCAGAAGTACCCATTAAAGGAGCACGTTGCTTCATCGCATTTGTGGTCTGCTTATGAAGATAAATGAATAACATATACCAAATGTATTATTCAAAGTTAGTAGAGATTAGTTTATTTAGAGCTTTAAACCGAAGCCCAAGACATCTCAATATTCCTCAAAGATCTCAACGAGAAGATCCGTAGATCAAAAATTTCAATAAATCATATCATGGGTATTTCTTATTATACAGACAGTTCAAATATACACAGCACTCCTCCGAGATGGCCCAAACTGCTAAGGATGTTCCCAAAGACGCCCAGGTTGGCTGGCCAGAGCTCAAGAAGAGCGATCAGGGCCAAGACTATCGTGTCAAGGCCCCCGACTACGATATTTCTAAAGCCCCTCAGGAGGCGATGCCCCTTCCGTCTCGGTCCCTCCCTTCGACGTCCCTGTCAACTGGCATGTTGGTGACGAGGGCGCACCCTTCCAAGAGATCCAGGACAAGACAGCCATCACCTGGTACAAGTTTAAG
The DNA here is from genome assembly GCA_014899045.1 of Fusarium palustre. Lineage (NCBI taxonomy): Eukaryota > Fungi > Ascomycota > Sordariomycetes > Hypocreales > Nectriaceae > Fusarium > Fusarium palustre. The sequence goes on along the minus strand of JAAVUH010000151.1, from coordinate 181,825 downwards.
AAAGCCTCTTGGTATTCTCTCTTCCAGTACAATCTCACTATCAATACGCGAGACACGTACAACTACAACTTCTTTGACAGCGAAGCTGACTACTATGGCCTTAACGTTTTTGACACCTCTGGCAACCACACGGTTGAGTTTAGGTCCAACAACCCTATTATCACCAGCGACACATGAGCTTGAGTGATAAGAGCACTAGTGAGAAGGATTAGTTTTCAAGGACCATCTTTTTTAGGGGATGTTTGGAGGGATGCGTACCAGGTAGTTGACGATGTCAACAGTGGCTCTGATTTACTTCCTTTGTAATGGTGATGTTCTACGCGACCATTGTTTTCGCCCCGTTCGTTCGAAGTACATCTAATTGTCACCAGATTGTTGCTCTATCACCAAGAAGCCCTGTAAGCCAGTCATCCTCAACAGCCATAGTAGCATCGTTTGTGCCCCTTTGCTTCATTCTCTCCACGGCCTCCGTGCATACGTCACTAAGCATACCAGACATCTTGCACGGCTTATCCTTGAAATGATTCTGGAACCACACTAGCGCCTTTTCGATGTGGTCTATATCCTGGGCAAAGTCCGCATGCTGAGGATTCTTCAGGTTGTTTGCTGTGAGTAGCACCATCGCCGAGATATATGTGCACGTGGCAAACCTACTAGTTGTCAGTCGTAGTCACTGATCAGCGAAACTCGGTCTCACCACTTGAGCCAGCTGTATTTTTGGTGCAGCTGCTCATATAATTTCATGTAGTTTCTCGCTTCTCCGATCATCGCAGTCCACTCACTTGGCAGCTGGAGTACTTGCGTCCCTCTACCATACTCACGTATATTTCCTACCCATTGCTCGTCCCAAGCGTGAGATCTGGTGATAAGACTCAGACACAGGAGACTTCGCGTGTGAAGGATGCAAAAGAAGGCTGCGACTGAAGGATTGTTACTCGTAGTGGTGACTACATTAGCCCCATTGAAGTCTGAGGGGAGCGATGATTTCCACTCATCAAGAGCTCCGACAATCTTTTCTCTTAATAACTTTCTTTCTTCTGGAGTTCTTTTTGATGCGCGCGTGGAGTAGAGGTGATCATATACGTTGCCCTGTATATTGGCCAGTTGAATACGAGCAAGGAAATAATTTAGCCTCGCACTTCCGTCAACCGTAGTAACGACACCTGGTTCAGCATTACTCTCACAAAAGTCTGAATGTTCCATGGGTAAGTCCAGGTCGATGTCGTCGTCGAGTTGCACCGAAGGCTGTTGCGCCCGCAGACTCAGGTCTTTGTCCACTACGTAGGCCAACCAAAAGACATTTGCACATTGTCTCTGCTCGCCCAAGCTCAAATGCTCGGTGGATAAACGATTGTGCAACCCTAGCTTATGAATGAGTCGCATAGCTGCTGAAATGAGGACCAATGCTGGCGTTGTGTCGTTGGCTGTTTGTAGCAACATGGCCATGCCAATCAATGTCTGAATGTTGACTATTCCGGTTTCGCCAAGTGTTACAGTCCATATGACCGATTGAGCTTTTTTTATGTAATCGTTTGTTGTACCATATTCAGAGTCCATCTCGCCATGATCAGGCATTTGCTGACGTGCTAGCGCTAGTACAACATTGATTGCAGCCCATGATACAGGATCACGCTGTTGTGGAAGGATGGCGTATGTTTCACCGATAAGACGGAGAAGTGAGTCAGGATGAAAGAGTGGCAGCATTGAGTTAAAGGTATTGAGGAATACTCCTGTCATATGCATGGTTTGTTGTAGTGGAGGGAGTTTCAGGGTGTTAGTTGAGCTCTCAGAATTCGTAAACTCATCGCTGAAGAGCACGCCCCGCGGTATTGTCGGAGTAACAAGTGCTTTTTCTTGTTCCCGGTACTCAGCCTGCAACTATATGTCAGTAACGCCTCGATTTTGGAAATATTCGCAGGACATACGAGCTGCTCCTGTAATTGCTGCATTTGTGCCTGCAGGCTTCGAATTTCTTCTGCCTCGGAACGTTGAACAATTTGCTGAGCTTTGGGCTTCCATTTCCTGCTACGGACTGTGTGAGTACAAGAAGTCTTGTAATTGACACAGTTTGAACATTGCGGCTGTTGTCCGTCACACTTGATTTTTCTAGTGTAGCAAAGATCACACGCCTAGTTTCGTAAGCACAGCATGGTGTTGTTGTCTCGGCTTATTGCTTTACCTTTCGTGGACGATTGATGGGCTGCATTCTCGTTTTCAGCAAGAGACAGCAGTTACTGGAAAAGTTGTGATTCAGTTTAATGACAAATTGACGAGCTATACAGCTTTTCCACGGAAGTTGTTTGAGGTAAGATATGTAGATAAGTCGTTGACGGAGAGTAGAGTGTAATCAGCGCTTCCGCGGAAGCTGACCAAGCAAGAGTCACAGATAAAGCCCAGCCAATCACGAGAATATCTATGTCACTATTCCTCTTGCAGACGCCATGGTCGTATAACTCATCCATTCCCTTGTAAGATATTGGTAGACATTGCATTTGGCATTTTTGGTGTTTAGCAGACATATCAAACAAGTGATCCATTCCATTTGACGCATGTCAACGTCGTCGAGCCCACCCTTCCATTATTCCCGCGTTTACCATTTCATCGGTCATTTATCCAAGCTTTCAGCGATCAGCGTAGGATGTTTGCGGGGTAACACAGGGATGCTAAAGAGTTCAAAAGTCCACCAGTAGGACGCAGGAATATACTGTACTGCAACCTCGTATATATCAGGTTGTTCATAAGAACAAAGCACTATATCTTCCCCGCACATTTAGTCAGTATTTGGCTTCTGTTCCTGGTAAACATACCGGACCGATGCGGGCCGTAAACAGCATTGATATAGGTAGCAACTTGACGATCCCGGCTAATACGTGAACGCTGTATGTAACGTCACCGGATTTGTTCGCTTGGCAGCGCAGACTGAGATGCGCACGAATCTTGTTCTTCGGATCGTCATCAGTAACTACCGTTAAACGATACCGTCGTATCGATTATCGAGTCAAGGTATCATTCCATGCACAATGACTGAGGCGAGTATCTCTAAACGATGGGCTTTTCTGTGATCGTCTCAATGAGGACAGTTGCGATACTTTAAATACGCATTGGCCCATCTACTTATGATGGCAGCTGTAGTCTTCCTTCTAGAGACTTATTCGTAGTACTAAAGACTCTCGAGTGAACCCCAAGGTATTGCTATCCCCTGCGCATTAGCAATGATCACGCTACGCCCAAAGGCCACTGCCCTTGTGGCACTTGCCTGCGCCTTGTTCCCCGTCAGGACAACTGCCCAAGCCGATGGTCCGTACAAAGCAACATGGGAGTCAACAGACAAACACAACGCCGCACCAGAATGGTATCGCGACGCCAAATTTGGTGTTTACTGGCACTGGGGAGCTTTCACAACCGCTCAGTACGCCAGCGAATGGTATCCTCGCAACATGTACGAGCCCGACTCGGATCAGCGAAGGCATCACACAGAAACCTACGGACCGCCTGAAGAATGGGGCTATGAGAACTTCATCAAAGGTGCAAAAGATAAGAAGGGCAATTTTGTGCAGTTCAAACCAGTTCTCAAGTCTGAAGGTGGTGAATTTGATCCCGAGGCCATCATGAAGGTTGTCAAAGCCTCTGGTGCTCGTTTCGCTGGACCTGTGGCAGAACATCATGATGGCTTCTCTATGTGGGATAGCAAGGTCAATGAGTGGAACCCAGTCAACTATGGCCCCAAGCTAGACTTGGTTAAGCTTTGGGCAGATCTCGTGAGACAGAACGATATGAAACTTGTTGTCGCCATGCATCAGGCGTACAACTACAACGGCTTCTTCCAGTGGGCCCCAAAGACAAACGACACAAGCCTACAAAAACTGCTTGGTCAACTACCTCGCGACGAGGAGGATCAGCTCTGGTTCGACAAGCACCGCGAGATGCTGGACCACGTTCAGCCTGACATCATCTGGAATGATTTCTCCCTCGACAGTCCTGGCGAGTGCGGAAGCTTCGAAGGTCCTTGTGCTGTAGACGAGAAGAAGCGTCTGGAGTTCCTTGCTTACTACTTCAACCGAGGGGAGGAGTGGGGCAAAGAAGTCGTTACCACCTACAAGCACCACGACCATGGCTTTCGCAACACATCGGCCGTGGATGACTGGGAGCGTGGCGGACCATCCAATCTCGTTCGCCCGTACTGGCAGACCGACGATGCCATCAGTGCTTCGAGCTGGAGCTACACAGTTGGCATTAAATACTACAGCTCCAAAGCTATGGTGCACTCTTTGATTGATCGCGTGAGTAAGAATGGAAACATGTTGCTCAATATTTCGCCCATGGCTTCTGGAGTTTTGCCTGAGGAGCAGATCAAGGTTCTGAACGACATTGGTGACTTTCTTAGCCGTTATGGTGAGGCTATCTATGACACTCGGGCTTGGGATATTTACGGCGAGGGACCGAATCAGGTCGAAGGTGGATCTTTCACTGCGCCTTTGCAAGGAAACAGCAGTGATATTCGCTTCACACGCAACAAAGAAGATGATGTGCTCTACATCACTGTTCTTGGTTGGCCTGAGGATAACCTTGTGTCTGTCAAGAACCTTGGGTCCAACGCTCTGGTCGATCTCAAGTACTTAAAATCTATTCAGCTACTCGGCGACAAGGCTGGCGATTATGTTGAGGTTTCTGAGTGGGATCATTCCAAGGACGCCTTGGATATTACCCTCCCATCTCAACCCGCTGAATCTCTCGCCTATGTTCTCAAGCTTACCTTTGAAGGTGGCATTCCTGTACCTCAACCTGAGCTTGGTGCCGCCGTTTTCTCTGACGCGGATGCCACTGGAACGGGCGTGTCCCTTGAGTTGGGAACTTTCGATACGGTGTTTTTGACTGAAGCTGGATTAAAACCGGGAAATATTCGCTTTATTCGTGTGTCGGCTGGCACAAAGGCCACTCTGTTTACTGGCTTCCGGTTCACTGGAGAGAGAAAAGAACTCAGCGCTGGTGAACACAAAGTTGATGAGGGCTCGGTAGGCTCTCTTGTGGTCTCGAAGACCTAATGTATGCATTTCTGGGTACTGTTAGCGCAGAGCAGATTTCTAGTCTACTAGGCGGCCGAGCTGTTTGTTAGTTGGTAAATGATATGTCTTGTTAAGTCCACTCCCAGTCATTGTGTTTCAATCCATCTGTTCAGTACCTGACAAAAATCATTTTACGGACGTGTTTCTTATCAATAGTTGTCTGCAGGTTTGTACCCTCAATAGGACAAAATATTGAGCTTGTTGCTCGCATGAGCAAAATTAAAAAAAACCAATCGACGCAGGCCTGATTCGAACAGACGCCTCCGAAGAGAATAGATTTCTAGTCTATCGCGTTAGACCACTCCGCCACTGCGCCTTAGCTGATTGGATGGAAGACTAACATCAAAATTGAGCCTATCATCATCTAGTGTATGTCCCTCTCGGTCGGGCCTATCGTGTATAGTTGTAGAACGATTATCCTGATGCTCAAATCTGAGTACTATCCTTGTTCGTAATTAAGGGTGACCTTTTCAGCTAATCAGCAATTTTCTGGCATGAAAAATAGTTGGCTCGAGTGCAATAACTGACGCGGCATCGGCATCGGCATAGATCACACCGAGCTAACTCAAAAGTCAACGTATGGATCTCTCAAACCGTAGATCGTAGAGACTCAGTCAATACATTGAGACTTGAAGAGATACAATCTGCGTAAAAAATGTTTCGGATCTGTTCTGAAGCTTTGAAAGCTGAATGTGAACGAACTACTGACATACCTGCATCGGCCTCCCGGGAGATGTGAAACCGACCAATCCTCCGAGCACCTTCTTCGCTCTACCGACACTTGCGCGACCAATACAGATGCCGTCTCTTCATCTGAAATCTGGGTCTTCTCGGAGCTCTAAAATCCAGACGTAATTTGGAAGGTGAAAGTGATACTATACATATCCTTGCTTATAGCCAAGCTTGACTTTACCAGTGTTGTATTACCCCACAAACGCAATTGAACAGACGGGGATTATAACGACTCGACGAGAAATTCGATCATCGAAAGTCCCATCTTATAAATCAATCGGTACCGCCACAAATTTCCATTTCCTTTTTATCAGCCAAACTTTGTACCGCTAACCATGATGCGCCTCTCTAGCATCGTCTTTTCCCTCGCGAGCCTAATGGCGACCACTACAGCCCTAACGGTCAAATCCACCAAACACTGGACCATCGGTACAGACATTCAGGGTTCCGAACGACTTAATGGTGTAAGCTATCAGGAAGATGCTCTCATAACCTACGGAAACTATCAATATGTCACGTTCTACGAAACTGCTCCGGCTGGGTACCTTAACCACTTCGTCCGGCTGGGTCGAAGAAGAATCTCACCCACTGTGGCCGATTGGGAGTATCTTACACTAGATGACTACACTCAAAAGACGATGGATGGGCATAACATGATTTCTATGGGAATTTCAGGCGATGGAAAGATTCATCTTAGCTTTGATCACCACGTGAGTTGCACAAATCATCCACAGACCCAAGCTGATTTGAGGAGGATGTACCCATCAACTACCGAATCTCAAAAGCAGGCATAGCCAAAGATGTTCCTTCTACGTGGTCTTCAGAACTACTTGGCCCCGTTGTCCATTCCTTGGATGGATCGGAAGGGCCGTATTCACCCTTGACGTATCCTCGTTTCGAATCTCTTCCTAACGGCGACTTGCTTCTCGAATTTCGCATCGGACAGTAAGCTTACCACGCCCAAGTTGAGGCCTTTTGTACTAACTAGCAACGATAGATCTGGATCAGGTGATAGTTACATCCATCGTTACAGCTCCTCCACGGGAAAATGGCAAGCTCAAGGGATGTATATTCAAGGTGATGATAATAACGCTTATATCAACGGACTTGACTACCTTGATGGGAAGCTTTATACTTCTTGGACTGTACGAGAGACACCAAATGCTGACACCAATCACGGTGTCTATTTTGCGTATTCCAATGATGACGGCAAGACATGGTTCAACACCAATGACACCAAGCTTACAAAGCCCATTTCAACCTCTGATGCAAGCACTCTCATCTGGGATATACCGCAAAATAGTCGTATGGTAAACCAGGAGGGTCAGCTTGTCGATACCAAGGGACGTTTCCATATACTCATGAGGGATCTGCTGTCTGGAGAGCACCTCTACCAGCATTACCTGCGAGATACCAATGGTGAGATTAATCCGCCATGCGTGGAATTCAGACTAACATCGACAGGAAAATGGATCAAGAACGCGATAAATCCAGCTGGCCTCAATGGCCCTGACCTGTACGACCCAAGAGGTAAACTAGCTGGAGACGCATCAGGCGAATACCTATTCGGACTTCTTCCAGACCCTGTGAAGCAGTCCACTGGAATCTATGTGGCAACAGCTTCGAAGGGTTTCAAGGACTGGACTTCTCTTGCTGAGATCCCGAATACGTCCACTGAACCTCTATTCGACAAGACTCGGTTGCACGAGTTTGGTGTTTTGAGTGTATTTGTGAGGCAAGCTGGTGGGTTTCCGGATAGAAAGCTGCAGGTGTGGGATTTTGAGTTGGATCTATAGATTTTACAGTCTGTTGGTATGAAGGTCAGGCATGATTCATACCTATCAAGCGTTGATCAGATTAGACAATAGGATTTCACTGGATACTTGCAAATCCAAGCAACGTCGGTTACCTCGGATGCCCTGTCAGATAGTTACCCCGCCTCAGTAGTCCACGTCTTACTGACCCATTATCTACACTCTCTCATCATCAACCTGTGTTTCACATCAATTTTCTTCATACAGCAACTTTGACCATGGATAAAATCGTACAAAAGGCGATCCAGTACACCATAGAAATGAGGAAACCATTTTCCTCAGTTGCATGGAAAGCAGACCAAAAATGGCAACAGGCATTCTACGAATGGGTTAACAAAAGCAACGAATGGCAACCTCTCGAATCCACCGAGGGATCATCTGGAAAGTGCAAGCTGAAGAGAATAGCAGTATACAGCTGGAACATAGATTTCATGCTTCCCCATGCTAAATCTCGAATGAACGCTGCTCTCAAGCATCTGGAAGAGCTTACTCGGCAGCATCGAATGGAAGATGACACAGCGGTCATTGTCAATTTACAAGAGTGTGTACCCTCTGATCTGAACACTATCGGCGAGAAAGTATGGATTCGGGAAGGTTTCTATCGGACAGATATTGACACGTCGGCTTGGTCTTCTGGGGCTTACGGTACGACCATGTTGATTGACCGACGGTTCGATATATCGTCCTGCTTTCGCGTACACTATTCGGCTACTCAGATGGAACGAGACGCATTGTTTGTTGATGTCTCGCTACCGTCTGATGGCAGAAAGCTCAGGTTCTGCAACACACATCTTGAGTCTCTTGCTCTTGAACCACCGCTGCGTCCAGCACAAATGCGCCTCATCGCTTCACATATGCACGCTGAAGATGTTGCCGATGCCGTCGTCACGGGAGATTTTAACGCCATTCAACCATTTGATCGAACTCTCCATTCGGAAAACAACCTCAAAGATGCATATTTAGAGCTCGGTGGTGAAGAGGGTGATGGCCGAGGCGATGACACTGGGGGTTACACGTGGGGTCAACAAGCTTTGCCCAAATTGCGTGAATTGCATGGCTGTTCTCGCATGGACAAGGTATTTTTCCGCGGTGATGCTCTTCAGCTGCGGCAATTCGAAAGATTTGGGAATGACGTCGAGCCTGACCGTGAGGACGAGGATGCCAGGGAGGAGATTCTTTCGATTGGCTTTGAGAGGCCCTGGATCACTGATCATCTCGGCGTCAAAGCGTTGTTCGAAGTCGTCGTCTGAACATGATTTGTTATTGAGTTTGAGAGTTGGCAACTATCGAAATATCGACAGCGTTCGAACAGGGTTACATGGTCCATTCGTTTATATCTACATCATGCATTTGTGCTTTCATTTCTATGCACTCCGAGTTTAGAGGTTTAGGTGTACCCTGAGACAAATGTCGAGTCCCTTGTAAGGGAAACAGTGTCAACTGGGAAAACCAAGCCGAAGGATCGTCAGCGCTAGTTTAGAGCGGCCCCAACAACCACTCACAGCAGCCTTTGTACGAGATCGGCTAGACAGTACCACGACCAGGGGATCAAGTAACCGTATCTTCGAATCATCATAGAGACTAAACGAGTTGATGATAAAAAGGGCTGTCACAATTGGGCACCCTGCAAATTGTGACACCGCTAACTTTCAGTCGATGATTGCCAGTGCACCTGATAGAGATATATAAAGTCGAGTCAGTGCCACCATCCATCAGCCATTGCAGTATCTCTTTACACGTAGGCAGGCTACTCTAAATTGCCATTACACCATGTTAGAAGCAGCCACCGATCTGGTATCGCGCCCAGCGATTGCTGCGCCGCTTGTCATCTTCCTCTCTTACATCATATACCAATTCTTTATCAAGCCATCAAATCTCCCAGACCTACCCATCGTCGGCGCCCGCAAAGGTGATTTGTTCCCGCTCTTCCAAGCCCGAATCCGAAACTCTCTCGACGTCAAAGCCGTCCTCAACTCGACGTACATCCAATACAAAAACCAAGCCACGATTCTCCCTCTTCTTGACGGTGGAAATGTCATCTTTCTACCACGATCAGACACCAAATTTGCGAGCGAGCAGCCAACCGATGAGCTTAGCATGCATGAATCTGCGCAACACGATTTGCAGACGGACTGGACTACTATGACTCCTTCATTGACCCACGACCCCATCCATCTGGACCTAGTGCTTACGACGCTTACCAAAGAGGTTGGCAACCTCATTCCTGACCTAGCCGACGAAATCGATCATTGTGTCAGTAAGCACTGGGGTACCAGTTCGGAATGGACTGAAGTCTGCATTTTTGAAAAGGCGCAGCAGATCACCAGTGGTGTCACAAACCGTGCTTTTGTCAGCTTGCCGCTCTGCCGAAACGAGGAGATGCTCAAGATGGGAATTGCTTTTGCTCAAGACATACCGCTATCGTCAATGCTTATCAAGCCTTTCCCCAACTTTCTCAAACCTCTTGTCGCACCCATAATAGCCCTACCCAACAGAATCCACAACCACAAATTTGAAAGTATCCTCAAACCGGAAATTCAAGCACGCCTTGCAGAGTATGATGCTCAAGCGACTGGATCTGAGAAACCTCCCAAGTCTGACCGAAACGACTATCTGCAGTGGCTGATCGAACAAGCCAAGGCTATCGGCAGCCCTAAGAACTGGAAGGTCAATGCTTTATCAGAACGCGTCCTTTTGCTGAACTTTGCAGCTATTCATACAACTACCTTTGCCGTCACTCACGCTCTCCTCGATATCGCCGCGTCGTCTCCAGATCTCATCACCGAGCTGCGAGACGAGATCAAGAGCGTGCTCCAACAGCACGGTGGGCAGTGGAACAAACGCGCCGTCGCGCAAATGGAAAAGCTTGATTCCGCTATCCGCGAAAGTCAGCGCAAGAACTCCATTGTTTCAATTGGTGTCTCCCGTACCGTCGTAGCAGAGAAGGGTGTAACATTTCCGTCGGGTACGCATGTGCCCAAGGGTCTCAGGATAGCCGTCCCAGGTTACTCAGTACTTCAAGACCCCGAGATCTACCCCGAACCGAAGACGTACAAACCCCTACGCTTCTACAATGCACGACAGGATGAGAAGGAGGGTTATGTAAAGAGTGCACGAAATGCACTGCCAACAGCCTCTAAAGACTTCCTGGCTTGGGGCCTGGGGCGAAATGCGTGCCCCGGAAGATTCTTTGCTTCAAATGAGATCAAGATGATTTTGGCCTATATGTTGCTGCATTACGATATTGAGCATTTGGCTGAAAGACCACATAATACTTGGATTGTGCAAAATCGGATTCCTCCCATGAAGGCGACGCTGAAGATAAGGAGGGTTTCAGAGCTATAGCTATAGATAAGTTAGCGTAGTATTGCCAAGCGTATAATGGTTTGAGCTGAAAAATTGGCATCAGAACAGCACCGTGAAAGTTGTCGTAGGTCTTCCAGTCTTATCTTAACGCTCTAAGATAGGGCAGGAATAACAACAGCATCCCTTGTTTCATTTAAAATTGCAACTAATACGAGAACGATAGTTCCGTGTTGGACTAACATATTTTCTCCACGTGATTCCGTGTAGTTTACTTGACGAGGATTGGGATTCACGGTCGCGTCTTCTCTCATCTACCTACCCTGTCTGCACATCTGTCTGCGTAACAATCTCTGTTCTTTCCACGTTTTCAAACCATCAGGATTCTATAAAATGTCCGAAGAAACTCGGTTCCAGTGGAAACAGTTCAATCCAAAAATTTGGCAGCGAGACATCGACGAGTGTGAGCAGTTCTATCTGCTTTATACTGAAAAGGAACACGGTTGTTATCCGATCACGGCTTGCGCTTCGTTCCAGGTCGAAGATAGGACCGAAAAAACAGATCCCAATGCAGAGCATGCCTTGCGAAGTGCTTGGACATTCTTACGCTACAAACATCCGACACTAGGGTCTCACATTGAATGTAGCGGCCAACCCAACGCATGGAAACGCGTGTACAGACTGTTTAACAATGATGAGGATGTCAAGACCTGGCTCGACTCGACCTTGAAGATTATTAACATCAACAAGAGTGCACTGTCCTGGTTCAACAACGATGCGCCATCTTTCAACATGCCAACAGTCTACATTGTCCATTCTGAAATCGACACACAACAAACAGTATTCCTACGATGTCCTCACGACATCACTGATGGTGTTGGTACCATTCATTTACTCAACCAACTCTTCGCCCATGCTTCTTCCTTCTACACGCAGGCCAGCGAGTTCATATATCCACTACCTGACGTCGATCTCGGCACACGGCTGTCCCCTTCTCTACGAGTGGCCGCTTCTATCCCCGACTCGTTGTCTGAAGCCCAACTGAATCGTTTCCAAGAGTTTCAAACCACCAACGGCAGCGTTTACAACCATCCATGCTTAATGGGTCTGCCGCCAAGCGCTTCTCACGGCAACAAACCGGCTATGAAGCGCATTGCTATCTCGGTTCCTCAGTCTTCTTCAAGCCGGATATTGGCTGGTTGCAAGAATATTGCTACAGGAGTCAGCTTGACACATGCCTTTACTGCTGCTTTGACTATGGCTCTTGGGGATCTTCAAGCTCCAAGAGACGAGACTTATACTGCCCGCTATGTCGATAGACCTATGATCAACATTCGTCCTTACTGCCGTGAGCCTTTCAACAGTCCCGACCATGCAGCTGCTGCATATCACGCCGTATCTTCACAAGCTCTGTCTATTGACGTCAAAGTCCCAGGCTCTGCTGATGATGGGACTAGAGTCGACACCTTGCCAGAACTGGCGATCAAGGTCCGAGACCTGTACCGGCAAGTCATGCCAGACCGGTCGAATAAAACATATGAACAGTCTCTATTTGCACCTTGGGTATTCCAGACCTTGTTTCCTCCACCCGGCTTGGATCCATGGGCGGTGCAGAAGTCACCTTTTTGCCCTGTTTCCCTCTCGTCGATTGGAAATCTGGCCACCATATTAGGCAATCACGATGGCATCTTCGAACTTACTGGTGTATGGGCTGCCAGCCAGCCTATTAGCACTGGGGTGGCAATATTTCTCGCTTCGTGGGATGGTCAGATTGAGCTGTCCAGTGCTTTCAACACTCAGTACCACGATGAGGGATATGTAGGAAGGTTCATTACGAACATCTTGACTCATGTGTTCAGGGGCCTTGGGATTGATGTAGATGATCGCACAATCGTATTGGCCAAATAAGTCTCTTGAGGACTTCTATTAGGATTTGTTACGCATGTACACCAAGGTGTATCCTCAAAAACAAACAGTGTTATTTATCTCGAGACTCCATTGTGTCGTCTTTCTCTGATCAAGTAATTGGAAGCATATTTTCCCGCCCTTAGAATTTACTCGTCTCCCGTCGCGAACTCTCCATTCTTGATCTTCTCGCTCAGCGCCTTATTGGAAGTAAAGTAGACAGCAAAGTCCTGGCGCTTCTCAATTAACAAATCCAAAACCATGCGCCCAAACACTATTTCGCCAGAAGGATTGAGGTGTGTCCTATCGCCAGGACCCCAGTTGTAATAGTCGGAGTTCTGTGCTCCAATTGCGTTTACATAGTCTGTGCTCGCTTTGTTAAGTTCGAGGTATTCCGTACCGACTTCTCCAGCAGCGGCGATTGTTTCGGCAGCCCAGTCCTTCAAGTTTTCGACAACTTGTCCGCCTGAGAATGTACGTCTTGTCAACGATGTGATAAAGATCTAGTTCAAGCTTAGTTCGAGTCGAGTTTGGAATGTCAATTAACGCCAACGTACCGGTGTTCCTCCCGCTTTCTTGATATCGTTACCAATGCTGACCAAGTTAGAATGAAACTCATCCAACTGCATCACCTTTTGGTCGTTGTGGCCGAACTGGATTGTGACGACAGGCTCAAAGTCACCCTTGGCAGAACTGACATCGCTTAGGAGTGTATCCCAGCGACCGCTTGACTTCCATGACACGGTTGTAGAGCCACTAACGCCTCTATTGTCGCCTTGAGCAGGGGCTTTGATGTATGAGAGAAGTCCATCACCCCAACCCCCATTGATAGCAACGGTAGAATCTCCAATGAGGAAGAATCGTGGCGGTTTGGCAGCCCTTGATGTAGGACTTGAGTGGACGAAACCACACGACAAAGTCAAGAGGACTGTAGAAAGAAATTTCATGTCGCTAGTAGGGCTATGTATGTCTCTGATCTGGTGTCAGGATGTAATGGTAAAGGAAACGGCCACAAATGAAGAGACTGTTTAAACACAAGGTTGACATTATAGCCATTACCACGATTTAAATATGCGAAACACTATACGCGCAACAATCACAAGCAGCGACGGAGTGCGGACGAATCTAGAAAGTCGGAACGTCGCATTTCTCGAATCGATGCAAGATCATCCTTGCGGGGTTGTTGAAGTAATTGAACAAGGGTGGTTTCGGGTCAATGATACCACGAAACGATCACTGCATGTGTTCAAATTGAGGAACCGTAAATCAACAGCCCAAAGTCGCGATCAAAATTGGTGCTCGACTAAATAAATGTATTAGCAATCCGAGAATCAAGCTTTCTACTTTTACAAACCACCTCAATGGCGATGCATGTTTCCAATCGTTACTGAAGAGAGACGCTCCTATTCAGACTGTAAGCCTCACAACCACTCATGTCGTTAGGTGATTTGGTAGGATTTTGCCTTTTAGTTGTGGTTAATTGAGATGGGTACCCTTTTCAAAGATTCAGCCCATTCGGCGTAGAATAGCATGCATGATGGTAAGTCTTCTTCATTGAGAAGTGTTTTGGGTGAGGCGTTTAGAAGTTTACTCCATAAGACGAAGTCCATAGCCGATGTCAGTTCGTGACGCAAGACTAGTGGCGCAGTGAGCGCAAATGTGTTTTCGTAACGAAAGTGAATATCGACTTGAGACTGATAAATTCTATGTGCAGTATGTCTAACAGGGGTAGTGATATCCAGCCTGATCTTGAATAGGTTGTCCTTCCTTGACTCCATGATATTGCGTGCTGGTGTCTGTAATTCGTACAAAGAACCTAGATGGTCAGGATGAAAGTTGGAAAGGATTCTGTATTGTGTCTTGGGTAGAATGAAGTTATAGCCTGTGCTATGTTTGTCTTCAGGGTAGGCTCAGACGATTTCCCACCTAGGTACCTAATCTAGGCTAGAGTGCGTCCTGGCTCAAGCTTCTTCTACTACAGCCAATCGGTATCCAGACTGGTTCTCCACTCATTCTCGGCATCGGAACTGCGGGGACGGCTCATCCATTCTTCCCATCCGTTTGCCCTTGGCCAATGTACCGGGTTATTGATATCCATTTACTATTTCCCTAACAAAGGTATACGATATCCTGCATTCTACGCCGAACTAATTAATCAAGTACCTAGGGAATTGTATCAGCTCAGCATGGACAGACCGTCAGCACCATTCACTCAATTTGAAGTATTCTATTCAACCCAGTCGTTCTTGACACTCAAAGACGCCCATTGTCTTCCCCAAGAAGATGTAGACTTTCTAAGACATAGCCGGTGTTTTCACCTGCCATCGCGAAGCATTCAGGAAGAATTCATCTACCAATATTTCCTCTATCTACATCCTTACTATCCTCTCATCAACGAGAAAGACTTTTGGGACATGTATCTCGACCGAGATACCGCCGGTGCGACAAAGAAAACAATGTCACTGCTTGTCTTTCAAGCCATGCTATTTTCGGCATCTTCGGTAAGGATTCTCCAACCGGATCGACTTGGTTTTCGGAGAGCTGATGCTTGGTACAGTTTGTCTCTTCAGCTGTGCTTAAAAATGCTGGATACACAAACGTCAAAGTCGCGAGGAGTATATTCTATCGTCGGGCAAAGGTATGTGCATCATCAAAAGATCTGAACACAAACTGACCATGTGGTAATAAAGCTACTATTCGATCTTGGAGTCGAGACAGATGCTTTCACCAAAGCCCAAGCAGCTCTCCTTCTTACGTTTCAATTCTCATCCGTTGAGCCGCATGCCGGAAGCACCTGGCTAGCAATTGGCATACAAAACGCGATAGTCGCCCAAGCGCACAACTTCCAAGCTCCGGGTGCTAATGCTGAGCACAAGAAGAAAAGAAAAATGCTGTGGTGGTCGCTGTTCTGGAGAGACAGAGTAGTCACCCTCGGATTACGCAAGCCACTTCAGATAACGTCTTCTAGTTTCAATGCCAACATTGAGCCTGTCACAGCAGATGACCTTGTAGACGAATTGGATTCGTCTTCCGTTTACGATCGTCGTACCAAGAGACACTTAGCAGACATCCTCACTTTCCAATGTCGCCTGGCTATCATCCTGACAGAGACGTTATCTATCTGCTATGGCCCCAACGCTTTCGACTTGACATACTCCCTCGATCACTTTGACAAGACTGTAGCAAGAATAAGAGCCGCCCAGATGGACCTGGATAACTGGAGGAAAGAGGCGGAACAGACCGTGAAGCCATTTCTGAGTCGGCCAGATGTACATCGCTCAACAACACTGATTTCTAGTGTGATATACATATATGCCTAGTGAGTCATCCAACCCGAACTGGACTCTACATACTGACTTGTACTTAGTGCTGCTCAGATAGCCTTGAGTAATCATGAGGCGATGATGATTGAACAGCGACAGAAAGGCATATCAATACTAGATGACTCCGTGCTGAGAGGTATTGGCAAGAGTATCAACAGCGCGACAACTGAGACTACGAAACTGGTCAGATTCATCGTTCAAGAAGGACTTACCCAGCATCTACCAATCTCAGCGTAAGTAGAATACACTCCTCATAAAAACTGTTACTGAACATGATTGCAGAATTGCATATATTGCATTTCCTCTCATGCTTAGCTCTCTTGATGAGATAATGTCCCCACGAGATCGCGGAACCGATCATGAGGAGCTGTTGACAAGATATCATGCCCAAGCCATGCACCTCTGCAGCCAACGCTTTGAGGGTGCCGTGGATATCAGCCGGATGATCACACAAATCGTTCAGTCAACACCCGTTCAGTTACCACTACGCCCAAAATCAGCAGAGACCGAGAGTCAGTCAAGGCAAGCGACAGAAGAGTCATTGACGCCAAAGGGCCTTGCAGGATACTGGGATGACTTGTTTGTTACGCGAAACTACATGAAGCTTCGTCTCTCGCTCGATTATGCTCTCATCACTGGAAGGCCACCAAATTCCACTGACATTCCTTCCTGGCTCCTTCGAGACCCTGGATTTAGACTATGTTCGGCCAGCCCGATCACTAGCCTTTCTCCTATCACGCTGCATCGGCCGCAGAAACGAAGGGCTTCTGAAGGTGTTACTGATACAACGAGAGTAATGGAACTCAGTAAAAAGGCGACGACACCCGAGATAGACCCAAGTCTCGACGACACAACAAAATACCAGGTGGCTGCTCGGACAGGAGGAAGATGTACAATTTCACGACCCTTCTTTGACTACGACACGATTTGGGCAGCGAGCCTTTTCGAGGAGATAGCGGATGAGATATGGTCATAAAAAAATTGCTGTGGATATCTAGTGTTACATTGAGCATGATACAAGTTAGTTAGTTTGGTGAGACCGGATCCGTGGACAGTTAATAATTTATCACAAAGAGAGGATCTGGGATGTTACGGGAAGACAGGCCTCAGTTGTTGTAGTTAACATGAAACTTAAATCACGAAGGTTGTGGAACAATATTTGGCCCGGAGTACCCTGTATCCAGATCTCTTATCACGCTTATCGGGGGCTTCTCATTGGCTTTTGACTTTTTAGTGTGACTTGTGAAAAAGAGTTCGGTTATGTTACTATTCACAGAAACGTCTCAATCGAACCCGGCAACCAGATCTCACATGGAAGAGAAGAAATGCGTTTATCGGATGAAGAAGACGGCCTATGGGCACGGGCTATTTGCCGCAGAACCGATCAAAGCTGGCACGCGCATCATTCACGAGAAGGCCCTCTTGACAGTCTCGCAAGCCGAAACAAAAACAAAGACCGAGTACAAATGTGTCATCGATCAAGCATCGCAATTGAACACCGAACAACAAAATAGACTCATAAGTTTATATCATAACCCAAAGAAGCTCATGGAGTTTTCCTTTCTCAAAGAACAAATGTGTCCTGGAACCAACGTCGACTGCAGTCTTGTTCTGGCAAAGTTTTACACCAACGCTGCGAGCATTACTGCCGGAGGGCTAGAGTGCGGCCTCTTCACCGAGTTTTGCCGAATGAATCACTCGTGCACACCCAACATATGCTGGGTGTATGATGAGCCGTCGGCTATGATGGAAGTTTATGCTGTGACGAATATCAGCCAAGATGAGGAGATCTTCAATTCATATATCGAAGTCGCTTGTTCCCGTCAAGCAAGGATGAAAGAGCTGTCTAATTGGGGTTTCAAATGTAGTTGTTCTGCGTGCGAGGGACCTCGCGCTGAAGAGCATGAAGAGCGAAGAAGAAGAATCGGTCAAATCAGAGGTATCTTGGAGATTTACAAGGATACCAAGAACAACAGCGAAAAGCCCCGATTTGCCGAAGTCCCAAAGACAGACTTGGAAGCGTTGAAGCTCTGTCAAGAAAATGCGAAGTTGCTCGAGGAAGAAGGGTTAATTGAGCAGCTGGGCGTTTCATATGGTTGGTGTGCAAAGTTTGCTAAGGGTGCAGGACAGGACGATCTCGCGGATGATTACGAGGAGAAGGAATTTGACATACTGGTGATAACCACTGGGGAGTACATAGAGTAGACCTGAGACTCATATATAAAAGCAAGAATGGCGTCTCAGCAGCCGTAAGAAGAAAAGGCGGAGACTGTGACATGAAGTATGACTAATAGTTGAAATGATGACTTATACAATTGAAGCACTTGTCATGGTCTTGAGCGATGAGGGCACAAAGGGTAACCCCGTACTCAAGACTACGATGGGCCGCCTTGAAGAATCGAAAAGCAGTACAAAAAATAAATGTGCGTAACTTTGTGTCGATAGCCGAAAAGCTTACACAGAGACAAAATTCTAACTGAACCATACCTGTCAGTTGCCCACATCCCCATAATCCAACTCATACTCGTCGATGCTGCTGGGCGTAACTCCATTTGAAGTAAACACTGAATCCACTATAATCCTTGCTTCACTACCTCCAGTACAAGACAAAGAGATGATAAGAGGAGCATCTGTAATCCGCCATGACAGTGCCAACAGCTCTTTCCCATGGCACACTGGACTCTGAGAAGACAATCTCCTCATTATAGAAAGACTGGTACCTGGCACTTCCAGTAACTTCGCAAGAACCCGTAAGAGAAATACTTTTGATTATATAGTAAAACTGTATGGTGTAAGCCGCCAATGGATCCAAGCCAGTCAGGTCTTGGCTGATGGAAGCAGAGAAAGTGGCTCGCTTACGGGGCGATAATGGCTCCCCAAACACGGCAAGCCCAACGCAACCTCCTTCATTGCTGCCATCATCACGGTAGCGATTTCCAATAATTTGGCTAGCGTTTCCTTCTGTTTCCCATTCCGTGACGGAGCCGGGGGAGTTGGAGTCCCACACGGCAAATTTGCCGTTACGTGTAACACTGCGAGCGATGAGAGAAGAGCAGCATCCACGGGGATTGTTTTTTTTTTTTAAAAAAAAAAAAAATAGCCATCCAACTTTTCAAAGTTTGTCAGATCTTGCCTGTCTGACCGCTCAGAGTGCATCTTTATTTCAGTGTTCATCCACAACACATGAAGAATTCCATGTTCTCGAGACTCTCCTTTAGAAGACATTTCCCTTTGTCTGTTTCATCTCCGACACCTTCAAGTTCCTGATAAGCGCGACCCAAACAAACGACAAAGCCATGATCGCCGTTCCCGCAGCCAACATCCTTGTCTGAGCATAACCGTACGCTTTCTGAATACCGATACGCTCAGGTGTGCCCTTGGCATAACTCAGCTGAGTATCTAGATTGCCGTAGATAGCTTCAAGGTTGTCTAACGCACTAGAAGGCAGATAGTTGCGCAATGCCTTCTCGAATGTGTTTGTCCAGATAGCTCCAGAAATAGTGAAGCCAATACTTCCACCTGCTGTGCCAGTCACGTTCAACATGGCCAACGCAGCAGCAACATGTTGATGGTCGACGGCTGCCAAAACTGCGAGCTGCATGCAAATAGTAAAGACGCTACCACCCACGGAGATGAAGATCTGTGTCATAACAAGATAGCCCACATATCCTGTTGGACTCCGGAAGTATATCATCAGTCCCTGCGCAAAGATATAAAGCGGCACGCCGATCCAGAGAAGCCACTTAAAGTAACCCGTCTTCCTGATACCCCATCCCACGATGAACAGGAGGAAGCCAGACACTACATTGAAGGTGTTGTTGACATAACCAGCTTCAGATACTGTAAGATAATTGACGACTTGAAGGAATGATGTGAAGTAGTTATTCCAGCAATAGTAAGAAATCTGATACGTCAGATCTAGCAAACATGCGCCTACTAGTGTTCGGTCGGTCATGAAATGGAACTTTAGGAAGGGGACCGGCGCCATGTAAAGTTCGTTAACAGCGAAACCAACAAGGAGGACGAAACCGACGACGATCATAGCGATAATATAACCCGTAGCCCAACCATTGGGAGCTGTCGCAGCGATATTGAATGGGAGGAGGAATATGATCAACCCGGTTGCGAAGAGGAACACACCGAGGACTGGAGATCGAGACGTCAGCAGAAAGAAAGTTTGACAAGAAACGATGCGCTTACCGTCAAATTCGATGAGGTAATGCCAGACACTCTCTTTAAAGCTCCGGCCACTAGCCTCCTTTGGTAGAATATTCTTCTTAGCCTTGTGCAAGTTGACTTTGAGAAGAATGTACAAAGGCGCACAAACAACTGGTGTCAAGAATGCAAAGGTACCGAAACCCCAAGGCCAGCCAATATCAGAAAGCATCTCCTGGGAGGCATACGATCCAGCGAACGCGGAGATCATGTATGGGGATGATGTAAACGCGAAGGCTAGAGCTCGGTTCTTAAGATTGGTCGCGTCGGCGGTTACGACATCAATGCTGTAGATGAGACCTGTGAAACCGACTGAATAAAAGACCTGTTGAACTTGTTAGTCTATGGATAATTGGACGCATATTTCTACTTACATTGGCGGCACAGTAGACGGACAGATTTGTACTAGTAGCCATCAAAATGAGACCCAGCTCAGCAAATGCCACCATGAGAAGATATCCTTCGGCACGACCCCAAAGATCAAGAAGTTTCGCCAGAGGAATGAACACAGCAGCCGTCATTGAACTCGCGACGACATCGATGACGTTAAGAAGAGAGTGAGCGCCCCATGAACTAGTCACGTAGGGTACCAGGCTACCAACAGTCGAGCTCTGGAACGCGTTGAGGAGATAGACGAACCAGATGCAGATGAAGAGTGTGATGAGAGACTTCCTGGTCCACACGAGCGTGATGGCTTCCATATTCCTTACACCTTCAGTAACATCCTCAGCTGGTAGGCCGTCTCCAGCAATAGGGTTGACTGCATCTTCTGGTGAGTTTCCATTCTTTTCGTGGTCCATGGTGTTTGTCATTTCAGTAGTATCGACATCAGAGTTCTTTCCAGAGCCAGCATGCGGCCGCAACCGATTCAAAACACCCATTGTGGACAAAAAAGCGCAAAGACTGGCAATGGTTGGATCGCTAGAAAAGCCAAGGAGTGAAGGACAGACCAGGTTGCATTAGAACGGAACACAAGCCCTCATAAAGCCCAGAGCGTTTCCGACGTCGGTGGATAGCATCACAAAAAAACGCATCAGATAAGATCATGCCCATCCGTTGGTTCCGATCATCAATGGGTCTCTTGCATTCAACACGGCAGGATCGGCATTCAGGAGTGGAATCTTTAACCAACAGGTTCCAATTATAAAGCGATTGTCGAACCAGAAGAGGTTCAGCTCTCGGTAATACGGCACCATCGGATCCACTGCGTACGTCAGTAAGATTATCTAGGGCACTGGCTCAAGCAACCAAGATGATGAAAAGACAGACAAGATTTGATCGATCTAATCTAATCTGATCGAATACGCTTTTAATGGACCTTGAGAGCGTCCGTAATCGGTCTACTAAGAAAGGGCTTTGCTATACATGGGCCAACCCACTGCATGAACAATGGAATATTATTTTCGACTGTGCAGCAATCGATTTTATTGCAATAAACATTAATCAAGACTTTCGAATGCTCTCTCCTACATCTATGTAGAGTTCGAGTTATCAGCACACGACCAAGCGCCTGCGCCTCCAGTCGCCTTATAAGCTTGAATAATATCCAGGATTGATCCATAGGTTCCGGCAACCATCAGTACTGTGCCAGCAGCAATTACAAAAATACTCCAGCCACAGGCCATCAACCATTTGGGAGATAAGCTGCGCCTTTCCCAGTTGTCATAAAACCACATAAATCCCATTGCGTGGAACGACAAAAGACTGCCCAGAAGAGCTCCTATCAGGGAGACAAGGGCATAGAAGATGGGTATAGCACTTGCGATGATGTATGCGATGATTGTCACACAGAACGTGCAACCCAACCAAGTTGCCCAGTGGACCGCCGAATTAGAGGTGAGATGCTTGGTGTTTCGTAGAAATCTCACAAGCATATATTTGGCGGGTAACTACATCATGTCAGCTTGTGAAACAAGTTGTATAAGAGGGCTCTTCTTACATGTGACACCAGAGTAATGCTGACAATTAATCCTGGGATAGCCACGCCGTAGCTTGCCTCCTTTATGACAGTACCAGCAGACCCAAGGGCAGGGGACGACACATAAGAGCCGCAGAAGTAGTACATGACTACGCCGACTGTGACGTACAGAGCGGTGACAATAGATTGGCAAATGGCGACGGCTTTGTTGTACTGTTCCGGTCGGCGCATCTCAGCCACAAATGCAAAGAAGCCTGGGGTGCCACCATAAGCTGAAACATACGAGCAAACGGCTGACACTGCTTGCACAAAGGTCGGAGTTTTGAAGAGCTGGTAGTCAGAAACCCAGGTACCGTCCTGGGGGGCTGCATCGGGTCTGTCTTGGACTCCAGTGGCGATGGTTACCATGAGGACTGAAGATGTTAGTCGATGCTTGGTATAATTGTTGCCAATACAACAAAGGAGGAGATCTTACCAGCAATCGCGATGCTAATGACTCCAACCCATGCAAGCCAGCTGATCTTACCCAACGTTCTGATGCTGGATAGTGCGAATCCCAATATGGCTGCGATACCAATGAAGATTGCAGTACATGCCCCATGCGAAGAAACAGCGTTGAGGGCGATGGACAAACTCAACATTCCAGCGCCAGAGACAAAGACCCAATCTTGGATGGTCAGCGACTTGGTTCGTAACATCAGTTGCCAGTGAGGGCGAGGGAACTTACTCAACCACATGATAAACCCAAAGAACTCTCCACCAGCCCGACCAAACATCATGGCGCCTGCATCGTCGATAGCATAAACATGCCTATGACGAAGTTTGAATACGCCAATGACACAGTCGGACCAGGTCGTGATAAGGCCAATGGCGATAAGACACAGGACACCTGGTATCAAGCCGAGGGCATCAAATGTTGCCGGAATCGAGAGGACGCCAAGACCAATCTGCGACTTCATCATCAAACCAGCAGTACCGACCAATCCGACCTCAAGATTATGTTAGCTTGTCCAACTCGACCATTGATTGGGGGACGCAGTTGCACTCACACTTCGGTAGTCAGGACCCTCGCTGGAAATCTCGCCGAAGACGGCATCGTGGCTAGAATCGTCCTCATACCCGGCCTTCTTCCACTTTGAAGGTGTGAAACCTAAACGACTTCGACTTGTAGCCGTTGGTTGCGTAGTTTGATCCATGGCTGTTACTGGTTGAAAGGGGTCGAGAGTTCTCAAGATGGAGGGAGCGGCTCATGCCATGATACTGTATCCCCTTTAAAAAAAAAATCTCTGCTATTCGTGACGTCCAAGCGGGTACCTTTTTTGCTGTATTCCAGCCATTGATAACTGTTCGCTTAGTGGCGGAAGCATCCACTACGACTATTAATAGTGGAATTTACCATTGATAATTGCTCCACTTGGGTGACTCAAATAGCGGACTGTTTTCGGTACCACAACATCCGTTCGAAAAACTGACGATCCCCGTGCAATGCTCCGTGTTTACCTAACATGTCACATTCAACACCCCGGCAAGTCTTCCTGAAAAGCCTGCCTATTAAGTAACATTTATCTCGTTGACCAGTTGATTTTCTGCGGTTTGCCGGATGTGTTTCCGCAATCTAAACTTCCTGATGACAACGTTGCTGGTCTGAAACCTTATTCTCAAGTCTATACCATCTTATACTAGACTAAGCATTCTTAATCAACTTTAGGGGTCTAGCTGAGGAACAGTCTCCGCGAATGGCTACTTACATTATCACTTGTCGAAATGAGCCATGATTTACTGTCCCCAGTCTTGTTTACCTGACGTAACGGCATCCCTGACAGCCAGCTATAGCAAGCGTGTACTAGCCAAAGAACAATTTACGTAAGACACAGTCCGTTCACTGGAGCAACGAAAAGTGTCTGAAAATCAATATTCCGTACAAGAATAACATGACATAAACTCCATCTTAGCAACCTGACAAACAATATATACTCATAGCTGCTGAGACTCAGCGTTTACAAATCTTGTTGGGCTGTTTCTAGCACTGGCGGTACTCTTGCCTGCATCCTTGCCTCCCAGGCATCCCGTTGACGAGAATACTGTGTCAACCTCCAAGTGACAATATCCAACTCTGGGCACGCGACCAAGAGATCATCAATCTCAGATGGCAATGGACGATAAGCCAGTTGAAAGTCTAGATACATCAGATGTCTCGCCTTTTTGCAGCTCTGGAGCAACGGTGGTCCCAACTTAGTATTCCCCAATTCGAGAAATCGTAAACGGGCCGAGTGAGCTGTGATCATGTTTGCCAACGCACTGTTCATTCCATCGCCTGCTGTGCCGTCTCCGCGACATTCGATATATCCCAGCACTATTTGCTCCAATGGCGATGAACTCTGAGCAATGGCTTCGATATCATGGGTGAGACATGCGCTTGCCATACCAGAATCTAAGTTCTTCAACGCGGTCATCGAAGGCATAATCTCAGCCAGCCAGTCAGAGTCCTCCTCCATATGGGCCACCTTCAACGTTTGGAGCGTTGAGCTCCATATTTTGCATGCTTGCTCAAGATCGCTAGACTCCACGAGGGTATATTCCAAAATTAGTTCTTGCAGATGAGGACATTGGCCAGCAAGTACAGTAAGTGGATTTTCCCCCGCGAGGTAGTTCTCTGGACCGATTGTCAAGGATGTCAGATTCGAGGAGAGATGAGGTGCCATGAGCTGTAGAAGCCAGTCGCTGAAATCGCCAATACTCAACCGCTTCAAACTAGGTCCTGTCTCTTTGAATCCAGGATAGGTCAAAGGTGCGCTGAGACGGCCTTGTTCGTCCAAGTCATCATCATCAAATGATTCCGGATCAGGATAAACTTCAGAAGCTCTAGCCTGGTATCGTAAGGTCTCGAGCGGTGAGCATGCCGCCAGCAAGGAACCAATGTACATTATGTACGCCTTTGACAGATAATGAGCTTCGTCCATACTATCGCCTCTCTCCACGAGTAAATCTTTGGCGTTGGGACAGGAAGACGTGATGTCTATAAGTAGCTCCATGTTGGTCGCATCGCTAGGGCAGATGAGCTCAAGGGACTTTACGTATGTCGCGCGATTAGGCTCGAGCCGCAAACTGTACAGGAACATCCACTGCTGCTCGACATTTTGGAGACCACGAGGATTTGCATAGAGAAACCTCTCGGCAATCCTCGCAAGTATCTTGCACGAACATGAGAGTGCATACAATGTGTTTTGTTTCGAACGACCGTGAAGTTCATCAATATGGCCGATGATTAACTGATAGATCTCTGTTGGTAGCCATGTTCTTGTCTTGTGGGAAGGCTCTGGCAGAGCAGTGTGATACCTCACACTGCGTTTAGCAGAATCCAAACTCGATAAGTCTTGTTTGCTGCTCTCAGAAGGCTCCGCATCTTCATTATCTTCGAATGGAGGGAACACTGAAGAGTTGGACAGGGATGCGGTCACTTTAGCGACCATGGCTGTGGCGGCTTGAGCGCGTCGTTGGGCATTCTCGTCATCCGGCTTTTTGATTGCAACGGTACGTGCCAGCTGGGCGAGCTTAACTATTTTCGGCTTGACTTGAGTGGTACCAAGATCAAGCCTCGAACAACTCTCAGTAGACCATGAGGACGCGTCCGTATATTCAACTTCCATTATTACAGTATCAGATGTTGACGTTGGCTAGCTGAACAAAGACTCCACATGACAATTAGGCATGGACATGGTTCTAGTCCAGTGGGTCACGTGGTGTACTCAACTGTTAACTCGGTCTAAACTAGACTCAGGGCTTAGTTAATGTTACTGAGCGCCTCGTACTCGAACTCAATGTTGAAAACTATAAATCAGAACGGGCAAATTGAACAATCAGTAACATCTTAAAAGTATTTCAGTAATGGATAATTTTTAGTTTCCCCCCTGTCATAGAGTACGATACTACAATGTTTGCATATAAAAGTCACTAGATAAAGCGTTGTTGGTCTGGTTATAAACAAGTACCTACAGGTTAAGTGATAGGCCAAATGAAAGATTTAGCATCAGGGTTGTCCACGATAGGATGGAAATTCCCTGAAACTATTTCTCCGATAGTGATATTAATGGATGAGCTCAAGGTTCTACTACCATTCGTTCATCCAAATGCGAATCTCTGACGTTTGAAGTGTCCTGTAAAATGATAGGAGACTTGCTGCATTTGCCGACTGGGAAAAAATGCCTTGAGCACATCTTTTCGTCCCCGTTCTGTAGTGGGTTCATCTAGTTTTCGTGTTTTAGAGGCTCGTCTCAAGTTTCCTGCTGCTCTCTCGACTCCCCATCTCCAAATACCAGTCAGTGATACGGATAGATTAACGGATATTCATCTCAGTCACTGCCGAGTTTCGACCCTGGATGGCTAAAAACGCGCCTCACTTTCCCCCGCCACAGTCTCAATAAAATCCATCCCTGCCATCATCTCGGTGCCCGTGGGCGCCGATAAGGTTTGGCCAAGCTTTAGTACGTCATGCCGCTAAAAGCCACTATAGTCTGCCAGTCAGCGCCCGTTGAGCGCCGTATTACAGCGCCAAGATGTCCTTTTTAGCACAGGCACGTTAGTGAGGTTCATCAGTCCGGGGTACGGACAGTCCGTATAACCGCAGCGATCCACTTTCTCGGTCCCCCGATGCCGTATGCTTTCAGTGTGAATGGAATATCCTTGCTTGGTAAATGTTCGTACCGGTGACCGATGGGCGCGGCGACCCGGATCTACGTAGCTTTCTATCCCATTCACCTGTTAAATAATTCTCATCTCCAAAAAGACTACTATTCTGATATCCAAAGTTCGACTCCGAAACATCAATACCCATCATAATCATTTCTTATTCATCCCCTACTCTTCACCCTGAAAAACGTATAAGAGCCCAAGAAATATCTAATCTCTGTTGGATAAAAGTCCCAATTGGGAGTACCAACCATATCAAGATGTCAGATCACAAGGAACACAACCCTTCTAGTTCCTCAACAACCCTTCAAGACACGCAAAACACCGACAACACCTCGATCGACTACGAATATGATGACGAAATTCACCAATTAGCTCGACGACTTACCAGCCAATCCGCGACATCTGGCCATGGTCCTCTATTTCCCCTTGGCGAAAATACGTCCCTCGATCCTGAAAGCCCTCATTTCAATTCGAAGAGATGGGCCAAAGCATATCTGAAGACGCGCACAGCTGCGGCAGATGGAAACACTCCCCGAACAGCAGGCATCGCCTTCAAAAACCTCGATGCATTCGGCTTCGGCCAAGCAACAGACTTCCAAGATACTTTGGTCAACATCTTTCTCAACGCCACCAGCCTTGTGAGAAAGATTGGTGGGTACAAGGGTCAGCGCATCGATATTCTCCGAAACCTCGATGGGCTCGTGGAGGCGGGTGAGATGCTCTGTGTTTTGGGTCCCCCTGGCTCTGGCTGTTCTACCCTTCTTCGCAGTATCTCAGGTGAAACACATGGCTTCCATCTCGGCGATGATACTGTCCTCAACTACCAGGGCATCCGACCGGAGCAGATGAAGAAGGCCTACAGAGGTGAAGCCATCTACACTGCCGAAGTTGATCACCACTTCCCTCACCTGACCGTTGGCGACACACTCTACTTCGCTGCTCGTTGTCGCTGTCCGCCAAAGGACAAGCTTCCTCATGGCGTCACTGCACGAGAGTATGCTGAGCATTTGCGCGACGTCATCATGGCCATGTTTGGCATTTCGCATACTAAGAACACGAGGGTAGGCAACGACTTTGTGCGCGGCGTTAGTGGTGGTGAGCGTAAAAGGGTAACCATTGCAGAGGCGGCTCTCGGTTATTCTCCTTTGCAGTGCTGGGACAACAGTACACGAGGCCTTGATAGCGCCAATGCCGTTGAGTTCTGTCGAGTGCTTCGCACGCAGGCTGATGTCCTAGGTATCTCATCTTGCGTCGCCATCTATCAAGCACCGCAAAGCGCCTACGATCTTTTTGACAAAGTTGTGGTTCTGTACGAAGGTCGCCAGATCTTTTTCGGAAGAACTGGCGAGGCACAGGCCTACTTCGAGAACCTGGGCTTTGTATGTCCTGAGCAACAAACCACCGCCGACTTCTTAACATCAATGACCAATCCAGTCGAGCGGATTGTTCGTCCTGGAGCTAACCCTCCTCGCACTCCCGATGAATTTGCTCTTGCGTGGAGGAACAGTCAAGCTCGCTCTAGACTTGTTGACGAAATCGACTACTACATGGAGCAACACCCATTCGATGGACCA
Organism: Fusarium palustre; assembly: GCA_014899045.1. NCBI lineage: Eukaryota > Fungi > Ascomycota > Sordariomycetes > Hypocreales > Nectriaceae > Fusarium > Fusarium palustre. The sequence goes on along the minus strand of JAAVUH010000151.1, from coordinate 153,289 downwards.
GATCTACAACGATTCTCTGAATCACGAAGATTCGATCAAGCCCGTATACAGCGAGAGAAATCCCCCTTCAACCTCTCTTTCTGGCAGCAATACACCATCAATCTCTGGAGAAGCGTCAAGATGCTTGTCGGCGACCCAAGCATCACCCTCACCATGCTCGTCACCAACATCTTCCAGGCCTTGATCGTCTCCAGCATCTTCTACAACCTACCACACAATACAACCAGTTTCTTCCGTCGTACAACCCTCCTGTTTTTCATCGTCCTCATGAACGCTTTTAGTAGCGTTCTCGAAATCATGACCCTTTACGAAAAGAGAAAGGTCGTGGAGAAACAGTCCCGATATGCATTCTACCATCCCAGTGCTGAGTCGCTGGCAGCAATGGTTACTGATCTTCCGTACAAAGTTACTAATGCGATTCTGATGAACACGACATTATACTTCATGTGCAATCTGCGTCGGGAGCCTGGCCCGTACTTTGCCTTTTTACTCTTCTCGTTTGCACTCACGATGTGCATGTCGATGATGTTTCGCTTCATCGGATCTGCTACCAAGTCTATCTCTCAAGCATTAGCACCAGCGTGTATCATTCTGCTTGGTCTGGTCTTGTACTCTGGGTACGCCATTCCATCAGATTATATGCATGATTGGCTTGCCTGGATCCGATGGATAAACCCTGTCTTTTATGGTCTCGAGAGTGTGTTTCTGATCGAGTTTCACGGTCAGGAGTATTCCTGTTCTAGCTTTGTCCCTAGTGGGACTGGCTATGAGAACCTGAGTTCAGGCGAACAGGTTTGCAATATTGCTGGGTCTGTACCTGGACAGTCTTTCGTCAGAGGTGAAGATTACCTACGAACTTCATTCGGTTTCGTCAATAGTCATCGATGGAGGAATTTGGGTATTCTTATCGTGTGGGCATTTTTCTACATGGCCCTCCACCTTTTGACGACCGAGTATGTGGCTTCTGAACGCTCCAAGGGTGAAGTCTTGGTATTCCTACGGGAGTCAATGAACAAGGTCTCTGGAAAGCGTGTCAGCGACGAAGAGGCAGGTTCTAGTCTGCCTGCCGGTAAGCAAGAGGTTTCTGGGAACTCGAGCGAGAAGGTCGAAGTTGAAAGACAAACGTCTGTCTTCCACTGGAACGACGTCTGCTACGATGTCAAGATCAAAGGTGAGGATCGCAGGATTTTGGACCACGTTGATGGTTGGGTCAAACCCGGCACATTGACCGCTCTTATGGTATGTTTATTTACACCTTGATTTCCCATTCAGATATCTGACTTATTTCCAGGGTGTTTCGGGCGCCGGTAAAACTACCCTCCTCGATGTACTCGCCAGCCGTGTGACGATGGGCGTTGTGTCTGGTGAAATGCTTGTCAACGGCCAACAACGCGATTCTTCCTTTCAGAGAAAGACCGGATACGTGACGCAACAGGATTTGCACCAGGCCAGCTCAACGGTACGCGAAGCTCTACGATTCAGCGCCATTCTTCGTCAACCGGCCAAGTACAGCAAGCAAGAACGCATTGACTACGTTGACACTGTCATTTCGCTACTGGGAATGGACGCTTATGCCGACGCCATTATCGGCGTTCCCGGCGAAGGACTCAATGTTGAACAACGCAAGAGACTCACCATCGGAGTGGAACTTGTTGCTCGACCCCAACTTCTTCTCTTCCTCGACGAACCTACTTCTGGTCTCGATAGCCAAACTTCGTGGTCAATCTGTGACTTGATGGAGACGTTGACTAAGAGCGGCCAGGCTATTCTATGTACCATTCATCAGCCTTCAGCTATGCTTTTTCAACGGTTCGACAGACTTCTTTTGCTTGCCAAGGGAGGCAAGACCGTCTACTTCGGCGAAGTCGGTCAAAATTCCCAGGTTTTGATGGACTACTTCACCCGCAACGGGGGACCGTCTTTGCCGCCCAAGGCCAACCCTGCCGAGCACATGCTTCAAGTCATCAGAGCTGCTCCAGGTGCACACAGCGACATCGATTGGCCTGCTATTTGGAGACAGTCTCCGGAGTATGAGTCTGTGCAAAGAGAGCTTCAATCACTCAAGTCTCAGAGTTTGCCAGGACAAGAACAAGCTTTGGCGGGTGACCCTTCCGAGTACAAGGAGTTTGCCTCTTCATACCCAACGCAACTGTGGGAAGTTACCAAACGGCTTTTCCAAGGGTACTGGAGAAACCCTCAATACATGTACTCCAAGGTTCTTCTGTCTGTCGGCGCTGTAAGTTACTGCCCCTCTTCAATTACTTCATATCAGACTAACATGTCTATGCAGGCTCTTTTTATCGGACTTTCCGTCATGGATGCCAGCAACACAATCCGTGGCCTTCAAAACCAGATGTTCGGTGTCTTTCTTTTCCTGACCATCTTCTCTCAGGTAGCTGAGCAGATGATGCCGGTATTTGTACAGCAGAGAACTTTGTTCGAAGCTCGCGAACGTCCTGCCAAGACATACTCTTGGCAAGCGTTCATGTTTGCCAACATCACTGTCGAGCTTGTCTGGAACTCGGTAAGCAATTCGCACCCTCGAGCTTTGTTCTTTACTGAAAATTTCTCTTAGTTCATCGGTGTCTTCTCCTTCATTGTGTGGTACTACCCCATTGGTCTCTACCGTAACGCCGAGTGGACAAACCAGGTCGACTCCCGCGGAATCACCATTTTTCTCCACGTTTGGATGTTCTTCCTCCTCGCATCAACCTTTACACACATGATCATCGCTGGTCTTCCTGATTCCGACACTGCAGCGGGTATATTGAACTTGCTCTTCATCATGATGTTTGCATTTTGTGGTGTCCTCGCAGGCCCCGATGTCCTACCTCGTTTCTGGATCTTCATGTACCGCGTCAATCCTTTTACGTATGTCGTCGAAGGTTTCCTCGGCACAACGCTCGCGAATGCGCCAGTCACATGTGCTGCGAACGAGATTTTGGACTTCAAGCCTACAAACGGATCTACCTGTAGCGAGTTTCTCTCTGCGTACATTTCTGAACATGGTGGGTACCTTGAAGGTGGAAGTGGGAGCAGCACTACTGAGTGCCAGTACTGCCCCATGGCAAGCACAAACTCTTTTCTCAAGTTGATCAACATCAACTTTGACAACCGTTGGAGGGACTTTGGGTTACTTTGGGCTTATGTCCTGTTTAACTGCGCTACTGCTGTAGCTATTTACTGGCTGGCTCGAGTTCCTAAGAAGAGCAAAAGCAAGAATGCTTAGGTAGCGGGTTCCAATGGATGCCATCGTGTATAATGTTTTTTTAGTTGCATTTGGTCTTGTATATAGACTTTCCTATCTTCCTCATACTTATACCTTTTACATTTTTGATTATATATAGATACATAATCTCAATAGGCTTATAGAGTAGAGCAGTACCTTCCAACCATGTGTTCACTTAGTCTTCAAGTTACCGGAAAGAGGCTTGTGTACAATGTGATAGATCCCGGTTATCTTTTATCAATCACACTGAAAGTACTTCCTGAGGAGTAGTAGCAACGCAATCTTGAATTCTCTTTCTTATTCCTACATGTTCTGTTCCTGATTATTATCCAACATCATGAAAATCTCTTGGTTCTGCTCGAACCAATTCCCTAGTTCCATGCCGTGTGTATAACCTCCATACTCTGTCGAACTCGTATTCTCTCCCATCGGAAGATTGCCATAACCCATAACATTACCTAGAGGCGTCCCATCATGGAATCCCTGCATTGACGTGGGCATGCCCATATGCCCTGGCAGAGGGACACCCGCCTCAACAAACAGCATCTCGAAGGGTGTGTCGGGTATTCTACCTGACGCATAACTCGACATGTTGTTTTTCCTGGAGCCGATGTATTTGCATGCCACATCGTACATAAGCTTGAATAAACGAAGTTGCTTTCTATACACGTCGGGCAGTTCCGTGGTGATATGTGCTGTTTCAACCACAGCTGCCAGACTCTCCAGATGGACTGGATCACACGTCTCGATGGCGTGGCAAAAGAGCACGATAAACGGAACCAGTGGCACTGCCATAAATGCCCTATGTTGCTGTTAGGATCTAATCTCGGTTCCCATACATGAGGTCCTCTTCTCACCAGTGCACGTAATGCTCAATCAAACCGGATTCGGCATCCCGCAAGATAGATAAGCATATTTTGTGCTCATCAAGAGCTTCTTTGGCCACTTCGAAGCACTCATCACAGAAAGCGGAATAGGTAGTTGGATCGGGTTTGATGGCCCGGTAGACAAGACAAAGCATTGACAGATATGCGATCTTGTCGGCTCTCTGGAAGAGGTCGGTCAGTGTGTCTCCGACACTTAGTCGGGACATCTCGATGAAGCGGTCCTTGATATGTTAGTATGTTGAGATTTCTCTACATCTGACGTTCACGTACCTCGGACGCATTTTTGCCATAAAAGAGATGTTTCAAGTCTGCTGCAAGATCTCGGGCCCGAGACGCTCTTGTATCGTCGGGCTGCATCAAAGCTCTGGGGCTGTACAAATCATCGTAGACCCTGGCTTGCAGACCGCCGAAATCCGTCCATTTGGACAATATCGGCGGTAACCCATCGCTCCCAAAACCTTCCAATGCTTCAAAGTTTAATGTGAGTTCACCAACACGAATTAGAGAGGGTCTGCTAAGGCGCATCGAAAGCATTTTGTCCAGTATGTGAACCCAGCATACTATCTTTCCTCTACGCTGTTTCTCCTCGCGTGTCTCTGGCTTAGAGAGGGTTTCGCGGATGAGGCCGAGTCTCTGACACATTTGTGCCGCCGCTGCGAGACAGTTCCATGATAACGATATACGACATCTGTCAAGGTAATACGTCGCCTTGGAAGATGTCAGCGATCAACCCTGGCCAACAGGTTTTTCAGTTTTTACTTACCGCCATGTATAGAGCGAGAACGTAGTCGATCGTACATGGTAGATTAAACGGGAGACCTGCTAGTATCGTTTCCAGGTTTTGTCGACAGAGGAGTCCCTGCGTCCTGAACTCATTCTTCAAACCCTGGTCTTGTTCCACCTTGTCGCATTCCAGTAAGAGACGTTGTAGCCCCGCATGAGTAATGATAAGGTCTGCGAGGGTTGGTTTGCCGAAATAGACTGTCATGAAGTACTCGACAAATTGGCCAATGCTTTCAAACTCGATACACCAAAAGCACTTCAGTCTTGGGGACTCTGGACCATGTTTTAGTGTGCCTCCATTTGGTTTCACTGACGACTCACCTCGAAGCTTCTGTATAGCCATCATAGCTAAATGTATCGGAGGAAGCTGATAACCTCCTTGTCCTGTAGGATTGAGAATTTGCTGGGTATTGACAAGTTGAGGGTCCACATTCTGGGCATTGCCCTTGCTGAGAATCTCTCGCAACTCGTCAAGATGTTTTTCTAGTTCGTGCACTTGACCAGGTCCTTTGTTGCTATCGACTACCTGCTGTAGTAAGTTAGTGGCGAACGTCGCCTGGGTAGCGAGTGTGACATCGTCCTCTAGTTCCGAAGAAACCTCATCGCTGTTTCTCACTTGCTCCGAAGGGGAGTTTGTGTAAGATTGAGGTGTTACATGGGAAGCCAAGGTGGTATGCACGGCTGATGAACTGCCATTGAGATGAGGAAGGGGAGAGGTGATGTTGTTGACAGCGAAGCTGATTTGATCTAGCTTTTGCGAGATATCGTTCAATTTAGCTTCGCTAAAGTCCGAATTAGTATCTCAGCACTCTCCTCATACTGTCAACTTACTAGCCATCAGACACCAAGGCACGGTTCCGCTTTGCTCTGGTTTTGAAGCCAAGTGGGTATGAACAGTGTATCTGCTTCCTTTGGCATGGACCGCAGGGATCCCCTCGATCGCATTTGATCTGAACTAGGTCAGTAAGTACTCCCCTAGCATGTTCTACCCTAGCTAACCTTTCGTTGTCTGCATTGGTCACACTGGCCACGAGTTGTTAGTTTGTTGTTGCAGCACTGCTGTTCTATGCGGGAATACGACGGTAATGGTGGAACTTACGGACAGCTTTTGCTCCGGGATCCGTCGCGTGGCAGAGGTGCTGTTATTCTCTTCGTCGCTATCCATGTTATCCAAATTCATGACCAAATACACGATGCGATAGAGGCTAGTGACAATCTTTCAGCTGAGCAACATCTGTATGTAATGTTTGGCCAGATAATGATAACCTGAAGGGGTATGGCAGGGGTTTCTGACACGCATTCCGCGCGCCCCCGACACTTCTTGGCGAAGGCGCGGCATTCCGGAGATTCCGAGAAACCGACAATTTTAGTCCAGGAAGCAATGACGAATACTATTCGACGTCAGGTTGCAAAACAATTCTGTGATACGTGATTCTCGCTTATCCGTCGTCTAAGATTGAGCCTAAATGTTAGAAACAATCAGGTATCGTCGCTTCATCGATCATATTGGTATGACAATAAAGCGTGATTTTAACTTGACAAAACGCGCTAAAGAAGGCTCAAATACCATCATTTCTAATTTATACTATCCGCTACAATTAGTCGTTGTCCTTTACAATCTTATCCATAATCTTGGTATCATTGAGATACCATGTCAACGACTCCATATCCTCTGTCACGTACTTCTCCGCCAACGTCCACCCATTCCCAAACCAGCCAAACTCATTATCATCACAATACTTGTACTCAAAATCCTCCCAACGGGGATTACTCATTGCACGAACACAGTGCAGGCTACTTCCAGGCCACAAAGCTGTTATGCGACCTCTCTTTTGCTCCTCGCGGGATGCGCCCTGCTCATATGTCTTGTACCAAGAATTGCACTCTTCTGCAAACACGGTTTGTTTGAAGAACTCGTCGCAGTAGTTGGTAAAAGCTTGAACCATGTTGCGTTTCGGTTCAATACGAGCGATGTTGTCGTACGCCATCCGCGCGAGGACCTTGCCGATGTACAGATTTGTCTTCTCGATGATGAGGAGAAGACTGCCGGCTCCAGGCATGGAATTGGGACCCATGGACTGAAAGAAATTCGGAAATCCGTCTGTGCAGACGCTCAGGTATGTTTCCGGGCGCTTCTGAAATCGTTCTCGCAGATTCACACCGTTCACCCCGTAAATGGGGAAACTTCTGTTGGCGGGAGAAGTCTGGAAGCCAGTTGCGCAAATAATAGCGTCAACGGGGTGATGCTCTCCATCTGTAGTGAAAACGCCGGTCTCGTCGATCTTGGAGATACCACAGGTGATAGTGTCAACCTTGGGAGAGGCCAAAGCCTCTAGGTATCCTGGCCCAGGCGACATGCGCTTGCAATAAGGCGAAAACTCGGGCAACATATGATCGTAAATTTCCGGCTTATCTTTGAGTCTCTGCATCATCGACTCTTGGGCCAGTTGGCGAAGGTTGGTCTGTTCCTTGGATCCACGGAAGAGTACTCCAAAATTCTTGTTAATGGTATACTCAATGGCTCGTCTGTATTCGAGGTATGCTTCCCGGTCTGTCTCCCACTTCTTCATTTCGTCGGCGCTATAGTTGAAATTACCACCTGCTTGTTTGATTCTCTGCCTTGTTTCTGGATCTCCAAAGAGCCCTACGACCCAGGAGCGGCCACGGACGTAGTGGTCCATGTGCTTGACATCGGGTAGCAATGCAGGCACGATTTGAAGACCGCTGCTTCCGGATCCAATGACGGCGACAGATTTATTCTATGTAACGCGTCAGTAAAACAACGTTAACATAGAATGTGACTCACCTTTAGGTCAATCTGAGGATCCCAGTTTGCACTATGTAGAAGATGACCTTTGAAGGATTCAATGCCGTTTATCTCAGGCCACTTCCACTCATTGAGGACACCCTCTCCCGTAACAAGAACGTCGGCAGAGTCTTGGTACTCCTCGCCTGTGGCCAGATTCTTCAGCTGGACATACCACTTGTTGGTCGTTTCGCTCCATCGTGCACCAACGCACTTCTGTTGAAAGCGCATGTGCCTTCTGACATCGTATTTGGTTGCAACATCCTTCCAGTACTGGAGGATTTCGGGCGCTGAGGCAAAGAAAGAGCTCCATCTTGGTGAGGACTCATAAGTCAACTGGTAAGCATGTGCAGGAACATCTGCGACTTTATCAGCAACGAAGGCGTCGACGACGGAACTTGTAGCTTACCACATGCACAACCGGGATATCTAAGAATGACGAATCCCGTTAGCGTTTTCATTTATGCATCTTCCGATCGACTTACCTGTTCTCAAACCACGTTCCACCAAGGTCGGGGTTTTTCTCATAGATAACCAGGTCTACATCAGGCACTTGCTTGCGGAACTCGACAGCACCACAGATGCCCGAAATGCCGGCACCGATGTATATGACCTTGAGAGGTCTAGCTTGGTCCATGCATCGCTGCGACGTTGACGGTGACGACCTGGTTTTTTCCTCTGGTGTGGTCTGCGTAGTCAAAGGTATCTCAATAGTGCTGATGCTTGGAGTCTTGGAAGTGTAAGATGAATTGGCATTAGTAATGCTGTTTGATATAAAGTTTGGCATTTCGCCGACGGTGATACCACCGGAGTGAGGCATAATAGATAAGGAGATCAGTGTGAGTGCAAGGGAAGTGGTTTATAGAGAAGTGGGCAGATTTCTGGGAGGATATAAGAAAGACTTATATAAAAAAGGTGGCCTATCTGAAGATACCACTGCAGACTAAACGCTTCATCTTCATGGTGGGGGACGTGTTATCATGCGTGCAAGTCTTTATAATCGAGCCCATTCCGGACCGGCGTTTCCTCCACATAGATACCACGCCTGATAGCGATAGTCCTCAAATTCACATACTATACCCCGCGTTTCTGCTTCATAGTTGTATCTTAGTTTCACTAGTTCGAAACTCACAGAGATAATCGCGGTTGGTGGAACCGATAGCAGACGGTTGTCGTTTCCGAGGATGGTCTATTGGTCCATCTCCCCTGCCAATCGGCATCGCTAACCGTAGCGCACTCGTTATCATTAGGATATGCGAGTTCGGTACCAATTGGACAGACCTCAATTCTACCTGTTTGTCAAGACTACAAAAGATCGACATAACGACACCGTTTACAAGATTAAGACCATACTTTTATTAATTCAGATTTACTCAAACCTACCCTTGTAGTCTCGCCGTCAAGTCACAAATACATCAATCGATACAACGATTAACATCTTTTTTCCTTTATTCAACATGACAACAATACCAGAGCCCATACTCTACACAATCAAGCCAACAAAATTGGTGCCCAATTCCCCAAAACCACTGCTTCTCTACAAGAAGGCCTTTATGAAAGATGGCAAAGTTGACCGTACTGCTGCCTTTGACACCTTCAAAGCAAATAACTGGGACGTACAATGGGTCGTGAGATATGGACGACATCAACGAGCCCATTATCACTCTCAGACCCACGAGGTCATGGTTGTTGTCTCAGGTCCTGGCCGCATTCGCTGGGGTGTCGCAGACCTAAGCGACAACTGGGAAGAACATACCTACGGCCAAGCCTATGAGGACGGCGGTCTAGAAGTTGAAGTCGAGACTGGGGATCTTTTCGTTATTCCTGCGGGTGTTTCGCACAAGTCATATGACCCCAATGCTACTGAAGCGTCTTTCGGCTGCTTGACCGGAGATGCTCGTGCCATTGCAAGCGACAACGCGAGGATTACTGTGGCCGAAGTGCCGATAGAAGGGTTTTGCATGATGGGAGCTTACCCAAAAGGGTTCTCTTGGACATGGGATGAAGGTGGTGATAGTGCAGATGACTTTGAGGCTGTATGGCAAGTTGAGAACGCCGATGCTGATCCATACACGGGTCAGAATGGAGGCATTAACAAGTATTGGAAGAACCAACAGGGCGGATTTAAAAGCTTGATTTAAACATTTATGTATAAAACTCTCAGTGAGCTGTCTACTAAGTTTAAATAAACGACTTACCTCTGGTGCACTATGACACCCAATCCATATGACGAGCGTACTGGCTGTGTAAAAAAAAAGCCTTCAGTCATGTTGGGAGATTCAAAAAGGCAAAAGAAAGGGTCTGGCCGGGGATTGAACCCGGGACCTCTCGCAAGCTATGCTATAGGGTTTTCCCTAAGCGAGAATCATACCACTAGACCACCAGACCGAGCCATCTGCGAGCACGTGATGCTTGCTAGTTACTGAAAATCGGTGTCGGAATTATGACCTGTATCCTGAAAACAGAAAGATGTCGTGCAAGTTCATCTAGGGTAGACGAGTGAACTTATGGTTATCTCCATCTCATTTCTAACTTTCATTTTCTGAAAGACGTAAAGTGACAAATGCAGATTGAGCAAAATTGTATCTCGACTGTTAATTAAATAGAAAGAAGTCGCGTTTTGGTTGATCGTCAATTGAGGTCGTAGTCATGAATAACCTCCACCTTGAAAAAGGAAAGATGAAAAGCGCATCATGGGGGCTAGGTCATCACTACAAAACACAGAGAGGTGACTATATGATGCAGACTTAGTATTCTGCATCTTATGGAAGGCTTACTACGAGGAATAACTCTTGTTAAGAATTACTAATCGTTCAATCTTATTGTTTCGCCTCCAAATAGACGAGGTCGAGGTGACAATCTACAACACGAGATTGAATCTCCAAAACAAACTGCGATGGATACTCCATCACATTCACGCTGATGCGTGGGTGTCCAATTCCTCCGCCAGTTGTTCCCCGTCAGAGATTATCAGTTCATCTTCACCCTCTCCCCAATCACTATCATCATCGCTGACCCCTGCATCAACTTTCTTATCGCCAGCCACCACTCCACCACCATCATGGCGCGCTTCATATGCTTCTTGTGAAGTTGTGGCGGAAGTAAAGAAGGAGTGTCCAGGATCGAGCTTCTTCCTCTGGCACAAAAAGCCCATCGGGGTGTGCATAATGTCCTGCGTCTGACGTCGATGGATCAGCCACTCCAGTAGAAACTTCAATGGTTGGTCAACGAAAAGACCTCGAGTGGCCAGAGGAGTCTCTGTTGAGGACGCATAGGGAACAGCAGGTGGTAAATCCTCTCGGTTGAGACCTAGCCATGAAACGAGATGTGCATACTCGCTGTACCTGAAGTACAATCTTCCTGCGAGGACGCCAATCTCAATCGGCAACCATGGAGGGAACGTGGATTTGTTGTTTCGCATCGGAATCGTAAAGTAGTCCAAGGTGTTGAATCGCCCCATTGTCTTTATGACGGGCGCAGCATAGGTCAATAGCGACACGAAGGGAGCTTTGCTCGGATTGCGAAGCGTAGTGAGAAGAAGCTCGGCCTCTTCCGGAATGACAATGAGAGCAGTGTCTGTCAATGAACTCCAGAGGATCCATTCAACAGGTCGCTGCTTTGGTTAGCCTTTGCTTCTGGAGTATAAAAAATATGAGATACTTACCATGACAAATACCATATCACCGTTGCCTTCAATACCTTTGGTGAACTCCTTCGAAACAAACAGCCTGGACGCTGTTTTTCGTACACCAAACTTGCGTCCTATCTTGATGTCGCTCATAAAGTCGAAAGCTTGTACGAAACTGTCGCCTTCCTCAAGGCATCCAGTGGTGACAAATGCCATGATTGCTGGGTCGAGACCAGGGAAAGCAGCGGTGTACTTGACAGGCTTCTCTTTTTCACGTAGCTGCTCAAACTCAAACTCGACCTCTCTATCCAATTCAAGCTCCTCGAACGCTGAGGAATAGTCGCCTGATAGATCGGCCTTTTGCTCACATAAGCGGGTAGTAAAGTCCTTTAAGCAGTCGAAGTCGAGTTTTGCCATGGCTTCAGTGGTGGGCATCAAGTTGCTAGGGCCATACAGCTGTTCAAGTGTCTGGTCTTCGCGTTGCTGTATCGAAGCTAGCAGCTGCTTTCTCTCCTCTGGGTGGTCAGAGAAGTTGCGGTATCTCCACAAGGCGTTTGTACGCTGACAAAAGTCGAATCCTTGTGATGTGTGGAGAGACATCATCTTCTCGTTTGCTGTGCAACTTTGCTCAAGTAACCAGTAAACGACGTCAGACGATGTCACGGGAGAGGACGTCTCTCTGTTGCTGGGCTGTAGATCAAGGATACTGCGATGGACCTCGGGGGGTACGACAAAAGTCACCGATTGGGTCGACCCTAGAAGTCAGCGGCATATTCCAATCGTCAACTGGATGCCACACACTTACAGTCAGTCAATCTGCCCACATACACCCTGATCCCTGTTGCTGACACCGATCCTAGCCACAACACGATGACCGAACGCAAGAGCCTGCAGGCATACTGCCACCCTCGCTATCTGCAAGGGTCCGCTCTGCCAAGGGAAGTCATTTACAATGCCGTTATCGAAAAGGAAGATAAAGTCGATAGCATCTGCATAGAGGCAAGAGCAGTTACAGATGCAGATGGCGACCTCCGCGCAGTCAAAGCTGCAATCTTCGGTTGCAGCCTGCTGATCTTGAAGGCAGTTGATGTATATGTAGTCGCTAATTGTGATCCTGAGTTTCTGAAAATGCATCTGTGTCAGGCCATTTGGGCTGTTGAGAGTTTATCCCGAGTACCGGTTGACGACCTGTACCTACCAACCATTTAAGTCACTATTTATTTACTACGCTGGCTAGACTTTGCTCCTATTAAGCATTACAAAGTTATTTTAATGCTCATCTGTCGCTGAGGCTTATTTCTACCGGTCCGTACTGATGTTGTCAACTGTGGTCTGTTGCTGATCCTCATCACGCTTGGGGTCGTGGCCGCCAAAACCCAGGTTCAGATCAGCGGCCCACTTCAACTCTTCAACTTTACCACGATTGTGTTTGCTGTTGCTTTGATGGCTGATAGATTTCATTGTCGAAGACTGATCCTGGTTGCTACGGCTGAAGTTTACCTCAGCGACCCGGCTTGGACAGCTTTCTTCGTATATGAGCCTCATTAGCACTCGACTAATGAACCGTGTCGGCTTGGGTACTCTCAGTTGGAAGAATTATATTATTTTCTTATCTATTCTCCTTCAATTTATCACACTCATTCACTTCATGTCTCCTAACTATAGTAACTAAGATTGTATAAGATCTAGTGTCAAACCTAATATGATCTTATAAATGCTAACTTCCGTCCTCTTGAGCAGATTAAGTCTTTCAAACCTCAATCACCTTGAACAGGAGTTTCAGAGATGGATCCGGAATAGACTATACAACTAATTAGTCCGTATACCGCCACCATAGCTGTATCAACTTACCATATGTGCAAACTCTATGTTCGGATACCTATTGGTCTCTGAGCCAACTAGCTTTACATCATATCGCAGCAATACATGTGCTACAATCATCTTGATCTCGTTCGCAGCAAAGAACCTACCAGGGCAAGCATGCCTACCATAACCAAAAGTCAGGCTGGTCTGGTTCACGCTGACAAACTGGTTGTTTGCTGCCTTCTCAATTGATCCCTCATTTTTGGCTTGAGTGCGGAGTCTGTAGAACCTCAGCAGGTCGAATCTGTCGGCTTGCGGGAAGATGGAGGAGTCAGAGTTGACCGCAACGGCAGGTATCTCTATCGTTAGACCGGCCGGAATAAGTCGACCGATTGGTAGAGTGAACAGTTTTAGCACCTTACGCTGGAAAGAAGCTATGAGGTTCGAATTAGTATCTGAGAGTCACGAAATATGCATCATGCCTTACCCATTGTCGCCGGATGGACTCGGAGAGTCTCTTTGAGAAAACTGTCCATTTTCTTCATGGCCTGTAAAGCATTGCTTGTAAAGACGCCTCCACTTTGAGAAAGCACTTCCCGAACCTCATCTCTCAGTTCTGTCTGCAAGTCTGGCATGGCTGCCAAGTCATAGAAACTATCTGCGATTTAGCGACTCACCCAAGGAGAAAAATGGACAAACTAACGCATTAGTGGCAGTCAATGTCGTAGTATGCACAGCTGCAAAGGTAAGGCCCAGTTGAACCTTGGCGAGGATCTGGCTGTTCTTGTCTGGAAACTTGTCTTTTCCATCGATGAGCCACTGCAGAAAGTCATTTGGCTTCTCGTACGACGGGTCATCCATAGCCTCTGTTCTTGACTTTACCACAGGCTGTAGAAATGCCTCAGCTTCTGCAATTCGTTGATAAAGCTTCTTGACCTTGGACTGCCTCTGGGCTAGAAATGGTCGTAGCAAGGGTCGCATATTCTGTACAGCCCGTTGGGCACTCATGACTTCCATAGTATAATTGATGGCTGCGTCGAGGTATTGTTCGGAACGACAAAGTTCTGGGCCGATGAAAACGCGACCCGACACCATCCCGACGATACGAAGGAGACTGTGATGGATATTGACTTCTGTCCAGTCCTCACATGAGGGTATAGAAAGTTCTAGGGATTGTCTGACTTCATTGGCGATGACTGTACTCAGCCGAGCTATACACGGTCAGCGACGTGGTAGTGACAGACATTCCGGATATTGGAGAGTCTAGATCGCAGTTTGATGTATACTTACATAGTGCTGGAGTTAGCTCTCCATTGACCATTGACTGGTGAACGGATGGACGCAGACTCTCTCTTCGGTATTACTAACCTCGTCAACCGCGGCTCCCATGCTCAAGGTATTATCGGGCAGCTTTTTCAGCTCAGGGAGAAAATCAGGTGTGAGGACAATTGTTCGAGAAGCTAAAGACGTCAGTTTTGTTATTCTAAGCGTCTGGATTATCAGGACCTACACCGTGACGTGGTAATCATGAAAACACCATTCTTGAACTATTTAATGGTAAGCCATTTGCAAATCGCCAATATCAATCAGTAGTCTCACCTTTTGGTACCCATCAGAGTATTACTTTCGGGCCCCTCCTAAGTATGCTTTTCTGCGCTTTTCGGCATTTCCAATCTCTTCTCCAATGATTGGAATACTCCAAAGTTGCAACATACTCCCTATTTTTGAGGCGATGGCAGCTATAAAGCAGACAAGAAGTGCGGTGATAAGCACTGGCCATCGGTTGGCTGCCGCATCGATTAGAGATTGTGTGTTGCCCATGGCGAAGGTAGCGGGATGGGCTATCCAGACAGATTGCTGCAAAGGTACTTTAACTCGACAAAGCTTTAAGAGAGCAGCCAAATGTGTCTATCTTATAACTTGTAACAGCAGCTGCTGATTGACAACACATGGCCAGATTCAGACACGGGTTCGGGAAGATGGCCATTGCCGGTAGGCCTTCGCGTGACTATCAATGTCCCGCTACTTTGCATTAGAACAAATTTAATGGGCCTTTTTGACTCAAGAGTGATAGACCAGAGAACTACTGAAAGGAGGAAATAGTGTTACATGAAGAGTGCATCTGCGTGAATACGCGTATTATCCTGGCTTATGAAGCTCGGTCAGTAGACTTGGCGCACTAACAAGGGGTTAGTACTTAGACCGAAACCGAAACCGATACCGATACCGAAAACATTGTGATTATAATAAAGTTGATAAGTGTGCCAATATAATGCTTGTACTAATGACTTTCACTTATCAGCATGTAGATTATCCATATTGATGTTGGTACAAGGACAACTGTTCAACGCCAGGTTTATAGCTATCAGTGTATTTAATGAATATAATGTATCTGTCTGGCCGTTTTCATAGACATGGGAGAAGGGCCACTTGATGCAGGCGACTTACTTAACCAAAACTGGCCAAGTTGATATATAAACAAAGTGGTTAACAACACTTTGTAGCTTTGTATCTTCAAAATAAGGCTAGCAAGGCTTATGATAGAGATTACACACTTTGTGGAGAAGACGGCATTTATAATTCTTTAGCCTTTGAGCTACCTGTTGTAGTGGAAAAAGGAACCCGCTTATGGTTTTACATAAGCAAAGTCGGCACTTGGTTAGATCAATCTCTCCACTGACCGACTCAGTTACTTCGTTTCATTTGAACCTCGCCAGATATCGACATAATCCCCAATCAAACCCCCACCCCATAATCATTGACTCAGTACATCCCTTGGCAATATTACTCTTGAGATAATACTATCTCAGTCAGTAATCGTCCCAAAGGGCCCTTGAGTCATACCATGCCGCCTCGCTTAGGTTATAAAAAGTCTCGAAGGGGTTGCCTTATGTGCAAACAGCGCCGGGTCAAGGTAGGTATCCCCTTTTGTACCTGCATGCAGAATTAATTCTAACAACGCCTTGCAGTGCGATGAGAACCAACCGTGTGCTGCATGTGCGAGACACGGGATAGCGTGTGTCTATGCGGATGCACGATCGCGGTCTAAGGGACCTCCAGCTGAAAAGGTTAGTCGTCATCACACTCTCTGTAAATAAACATGCCTTACCTGGTAGCGTAAACCCACTCTCAGGGAGAAACTACCCAGCGCAGGGACTTGTCAATATATCTCGCTGCCAGCCCGGATCCATTGCCATACTTGGCCAAATTTGTAACAGGCCAGGAGCCCATAGCGCAGAGTACATGGCTCACGGATCTGGAGCTGATGCATCACCATTCAACATGCACTTATCTGACTTTGCCGCGTGCGGATGAACTTCATCACATATGGCAGATCGAGATGCCCAAGCTAGCCTTGCGCCACGTTTATTTACTACACCAAGTTTTGTCAGTTTCTGCTTATCACCTCGCCTATCTGAATCCGAACCGCCCGGAATTTCCTATCTGCGCTTCGCAACACCAAAACGAGGCTATCAAAGGTCTTAGATCAGCTATTGGCTCTATATCAGAAGAGAGTTGCGTGGAAATATTTCTCGCGTCTTCATTACTGTCCATCAGCGCTTTCGCTCGTTTCAGTACACAAAACTCAGGTCAAACGCCTGGCATTGATGCCCTTTTGGATGTCTTTGTCTTGATTCGAGGCATGAGTGATATCTTGAACAGATATCAGACGACACTCAATCAAAGTAAACTTGGGAGTCTCTTTGTTAGAGGAGATCATTGCGAGTCGACGCCAGTCCTTTCAGCTGTTATTGTGCAGCTTCGAAAGATCACCATTTCGGACAGATTTGAACCTGCAACGGCTTCACTATGTCAAGACTCTATCGTATCGGCTATCGACTGGATTGAGAAAAGTATTGGAACAACGCCCAATCCGGATTTGCGTATTGCCCTAACATTGTGTTTGTCTGTGAGTGCGGAATTCTTAGATCTTATTAGACAACGACACCCCATTGCTCTTTGCATTCTCGCACACTATTGTATCGTGCTGAATCAGGCCGCAAGGTCTACCTGGTATATGCGCAAATGGGGGAAATTTGTTCTTCAGGATATCTGGAAGGAGATGGATACACGATGGAGGCCGTTACTTCAGTGGTGTATGGAAGCTGTTGAATGTGAGACTTGTGTTTAAATACGTTTTCTCTCTCTGTCTTTCTAGTCTTCTAACAGCAAAGCATAATATGTAGAAAACGAATGAAAAGTTCAGTAATGGCATAGTTTGCACTACCACATTGTGCCACCCTCCAGATTATCCTTTCTAATACCCCATGTCATCTTGGTTCTTTATCTCACATCTTAAACTCGAACCGAGTGCGGTGAGCGAAGAGTGTCGAACTGCTCGGCTTGGCCCTTGCTCATCCCCAAGCCGCGAGGGATGCCGTTCTTCTTGAAGAATTTCCAATCCATATAACATACGACAGCGAGGTATTTCGCGATGGGGCTAATTTGTTAAACGGCTTTTCGATATGTGGAAATTAGAGGGAGATATACCTTAGAATGCCAGCCAGTACAAATACAACCCATCCAAGAGCACAGCTTGTTCCGATACAGATATTGGAATTTCCTCGAATCATCATAAACGCAACAGCGGCCCAGAATACAACCTCCATGGCGTTGAGGATGAAGTAAGCCTTGAGGCTGCCCCATCGTCGAAACGGCTGACATGCTCGGTGAGCATCTCATAGGAAAGAACGATGAGAGACTTGGCACCCTTGGAAAGTCAGAAATCAAGATTTGAACCGCAGGACTGTCTTACCATGCCAAGTCCCATAGTAGTGGAGCGACCGGGAGGTCTGTTAGGTAGCAGAAGTCGTGCACCAGATAGAGAAATAACCGCAATGATGAGAACGATCTGGACGATCTGGAGCGGGAGCTTGTTTCGGAGGGTGAAGAATGGCTCCATTTTCTTAACAAATGCAGGCACCTTTTTGAAGGTTTTAAGAAGAGTGCAAGTCTAGAGATCGTTGTGGATGAGATGAGAAAGGTCAGATTGACGATGTTGATATTGAAGCATAAAAGAAATGGCGACAACAAGAATTTATAAATATCAGCATTGACAGCACATCTTGAAATCAATATGCTACATATCTCAGAGAACTACCGTAACGCGGCAGTGTTGGTTCTGCACAGCCCAAGTGCTTACTCTATTATTACTCGAAACCAGGCATTACAAGATGGCTAAAACTCTAAGAGACGTAGGAAAGCCAAGCATAGCTCAAAGCTCAGTCTGGATCATTGGAATCTGACTGTTAGCTTCTCCAACGCCAGGGCCTTGATTAGCTGTACAGGCCAATCTCGGTTTCGGTCTCGGTTTCTGTTTCTGTTTCGGTGTAGTCGTAACGACCAACTCGCGGGGTCTTAGATCATTCAAAACCCGACTACGAGTGTTGGGATAGATCATGTTACGATGGATAGGTTTCTGTATTATTGTTGGTTTCAAGCTATCTGCCGATGCTTTTCTCGTTAAGGTAGCGGCAAAATCTAGAACAAATGTTTGATTTGACATGGAAGTAATAATAGCGGCTACATCAGAAACACGAAATCTACTCGACAGCCTCCCGTAAATAGCCAAACTTAGCATTGTCACACAACACAGACAATTACGAAGAGAAGTACAGATACGGTTGCATTACAGCAAGACTATCTACCTAACGCTTTCATACTCTACTACGAGATTCAGCGGGCCAAAGGGAATTTGACAACGCCTTGAAAATTGCCCTCACTGAGAGACAAGAGTCCCTTCAAATCACCATCGCGAAGCAATTTGCAGTCCGCCTTGTGATTTTTTTCAACCCAACCTACCTTCTGACATGTCTTGTTGCGAAATAGTTAGCACTCAGACAAAATACTGATGGTATATCGGAGATGCCTTACCCCGTTGCAGTACCAGAACATCGAACACTTGGCACACTTCATCAGAGCCGTAGCTTCTTTCTCGCAACCGTGGCAAATTCTCATGCCATTGGCCTCGGTAGAGAATCGGTGGACTTTGTCACTCAGTGACAATAGATTCTCCAGTGACAATGGGAATATCTGAGTAGCACATTTGATTAGAAAGGTCTTGCAATGGTATAGACGTCGAAGTACCTTGCAAAGTGTGGGATCTTCACGACGGATTCCTGGTTCGGAAAATGCAAATGCATGTTGCTCGGCATAGAGGATGGCAACGGTGTAGCCTTCACAAAGCTGTGATGGAGGGATCTCGCGCCCGCGGGTTTCCGTATGGAAGTTGAGCGGGATTGTCATACCAGAGACATCCTTGACTTTCAAGTAGAGGCGGATGAATTGTACAGACTCTACTATTTCAGCCAAGAAGCACCAATGTCGTCGAGGCCGATAGTTAGCACTATCTCTGATTTCGAAAAAGTCGTATTCGATCTCGTTTTCGTCAGGTAGCTCAAGGAAACTCGGGAATGCAGCCTGGTTACGAAAAACTCCAGCTCCCTCTGGCTTTGGTTTCTTCTCCCTCTTCCACAGCCAGTCTTCAAAGTCGGTTGGGTCCAGCCCCTGGGGAACCTGATCGTTGGCAGTCTTCCACGCTGACGAATGGCCATATGTAGCACAACGTGAAGGGTTCAACGCAAGTTCTTTGACATTCAGAACTTGAGGGTGGTCATCACCTTGTGCGAGGAGCCATCCAGCCGCGGCCCGCTCTGAGAATACTCGTGCTCTGGCCAGGTCTCCATGAGCAGCAGTAATCTGTGCAGCATCGAAAAAGGCTCTAGGTAATCCAACATCGTGCGAGCCATGTTCGTTGTACAGTTGAACTTGTCGATCTACGTATCGAAGCATCCGCTCCGGGTCCGACAATATACCCATCATGCCGTTTCGAGTGATGCGATCATCCAATTCAAGGATCTCTTCTAGACGCCTGTCGCTTTCAGCGCTCAAGTCTGGCGGAAGAGAGCAAAGGCGACAAGTGCAGTCAAACTTGAACTTCTTTCGAAGCGCCTCTTGACGTGTTCTTCAATTGTTCAATACACCAAGATAGGTGATGGTTATCTCTTCACCCTCCTCAATGTCGCGCAAGGCATGTACAGTGTGTTGTTTGATGCTCTCATTCCAGCCTTTCTGTGCATTGTTGTCACAGGCATGGTTTATACGGCATGCAGCGAGAAAGATCCCGCTTCCATCATCCATGGGAAGGGCGTTCGTTCGGATGATTCCCATGTATTGCGAGGAAGCGCCGCTTTGATAGATGTTACACATGGCTAGAAAGGCCTTTTGTTGGTCTGGAGTGAGCGTATCAACCTGTTTGCGTATAGATGCTCGTAGGGCTGGGCGATCAGTGAAGTCTTCAGGGACCTTGATGACGGGCTCTTCAGAAAGAATTCGAGCGCCCTTGAGGATCCTGCGAGTGGCAATGAGTCCTTTACCTTTACCGGGAACCTCCCGAAGGTCGGTCATCGGTTCTTCAACCAGACCTGACATGTCGGAAGATTTTTTCTCAGTCTCGTAAATTTCCTGCTCAAGAAGGTCTTATCATGAAATGCCAAAAGACACTGAAAGAAGACAGGACAGGAAGAAAGAGATGCCCTTTCAAGCGATTTAATATCTATGAGAGAAGGTGGTGGGCCTCCTGCAGCCAACGTCGGCTGGAGCTGGCTGCCTACGCATTTGTGCGTAACTGGTAACAATTGCGCTGTTGGGTCGCTTGTGACGTGGGATAGAAGTGGAAAATCGGCTTTGATTGGTCTTGTCTTGAACAATAGTAGCATCTTGGTGTAACTAGACTTCACAGACTTGTACATGTGGAGCAACTCGACCAGAGCCGTTCAAAGTAGGTTTCCTCTACATGCACACGTTCAGTGAGTTAATGCTAAGTTAATTCGGAATGAAATTTTTGTTATATCCGAAAATTGTAATTGTCAAGCAACAATCTATCGCAATATAGCTATTCGGCAGAGGTGAGTAATGTCTTACAAACATCGTCCAAGGCGACTCTAGGTAGCGAAATTGACGCAGTCTAGACACGCAGCTGGTGATTGGAGAACAAACGCGGATAAGGCGTATTTACTTACGCACCAAGACTACAAACAAGATCAACTGCCAAGCGTCTTGCTGACGGGGAACGTGCTGTTTGAAACGAGATTTTCGGCCATTGCCTATTTCTGTCGACGTGTCCGTGTTTCCCTCAGACCAACCCCTCACAAAGTATTTTCGCGCTTCCCATTCTACCAACGCAAATAACGAGATTTCGTTTCGAACGTTGTTTTCTATCTACTTGCACTTTGTTACTTTATCGCAAACTTGAAATGGACCCTGCCTCAGTCTACGCGTCACTACCTCTCGATCGGCCCCAAAAAGAAATCAGGTTTATCGAGATACTTGAAACCTCCCCCCAGCTTCGATGTAGGCTCAGCAAGGGATCTTTGTTGCACAGCCCTACGTTTAGTGCTCTTTCATACGTCTGGGGCGCTTCAAAGGACTACCAGGACATTGTCGTTAATGATGTGACTTTTTCAGTTACAAAAAGTCTCGCAGATGCACTCAGCAGCATCCAATTCCACTGGACCCTGGCCTTTCCAGATCGGAACAAAACCGACATGCGTGTGTGGGCAGATGCACTTTGTATCAATCAAGCAGACAACACGGAAAAGGGCTATCAAGTGCCTTTGATGAAGGATATTTACTCATCTGCTGAGATCACATTTTGTTCTTTGGATGCGATATCTTCGATATCTAATATCCCTGCTGCCATCGACATCGTATCCGAAATTTGTTCGCGGCTGGATCAAAGGCATCCTGTTACCGGACGAGATGCAATATCAGGTATTCTTGAGGACTTGCCAACACATCAGATTCACCCCAAGGTTGAAGGTAAAAAACATGGATCGGATGGCCGACCAATCGAAGCCGCTCAGATAGGCGTTCTTGACAATTTCAAAACTCTGCAATACTGGAGGCGGGCATGGATAGTCCAGGAGCTCGTGTTGCCAAAGCACGTGACAATGTATTACTCAACAAGCTCCATCACACTCAAAGAACTCATACGAGTCGTGAGGTGGGCTGAGAGCTTGGATGGCAAAAAGCCACAGGAGGGTCTTCCCCAAGGGCAAAATCTGATGGCTAGTTGTCTGAAGACATTCAAGACAATACACACGATAGATTTTGTACGGATGATCTATCACTGTCCCTGTCCGGAAGTTCACGACATGCGATTTCTCTGGATCTTTGGCGCCGAATTCCGAGCTACCAACCCTAAGGATCACATATACGCCTTGTGTGGTATCACCAACCTGAATATAGCACCGCGATACGATGAAAGTGTATCGATTGAAGAAGTCTATACTGAGTTCTGCGTAGAGCATATAAAGAACTTTTCGAAGAGCTCTCAAGCTGGGCCACTAGACTTTCTCGCCCACGCTGGTCTGTCGAGGGCCGACCCAACGAGACTTGATTTACCAACCTGGGTACCGAACTTTCCAGTTTGTGCCGAGGCAAATGGAAAAAATCTTGAGATTTGCTTCCCTCATGTGCGGAAAGTGAAGGAATGGAAGGATTGCATCGGATACCATGATGACATCTCCATTCGCGATCATAGTCTGTTCACGACATCACTTTATATCGATTGCATCTCAGATTTCAGCCCGACTCTCCACCCAGGCGGAGAGGTACATTTCCTCAGGTATCTCTATTTAATGTTGAACGACTCATCTAAAAACTCGGAGAATCCTTACCATAAGGACTCTCATCCATTCCTCAAATTGGCTAGTGCTTTCTATCATGACACAATGCCGCCGCAATATGTCTGGAGATCACACGAGTTGTTTAGGGTGGCGAGGATGTTTCTCTACCTCCACCTTTTGGTCCTACATCAGGGGGAGAACAAAGGCTACAAAGAGAGTTGTGGCGATTTCCTGAAAAACATCTGCTGTGATCTAGAACAGTACAAAGAGGCAGGGGACCTGCAAGACCTGGCTGAGTTTGAATTTTTCGTCAAACACATGAGTGCCGAATCTCTTACAGGGGCTCGTTGGGAAGCTGATTCGTTGACTGACCTACGCCATTTCGGGAGGGGTGTGAGAGTGGCACGCACGATTGAGAATGAGTTTGCACTGGTTACCCCTCAGGCAAAAGCAGGGGATCATATAGTGTTACTTCGTGGTTACTCTCAGGTCCCTCTAATCAGAAAGGTAGGAGAACACTATATCTTTATTGGGAACGTTGGGCTCGTAGAACCAGTTGTCGAGAAGAGACTTGAGGACTACCATACTGGCAAGGCGAAACTAGAGACTGTAGAGATTCGATAAGAGGTTATGAACTGCATCAGCACTGGAAATCCTGTAGTATTAGAACTCAGCGACATTCAGCGAATAGATCAGATTTACAAATAATTTAATGAAATAAGGTGGCATTGAGCTAGTAGACAACGGATACTTTTTGCATTTTTTTACCCAGATAGGTTACAATCTGTTCCTTCTCAGACTTTTCCATCAAGGCTTATCCTCTCTGGACATGACGGAGTGTGATATTATGAGGCGGTATGGATGCCTGACCCTCTTGTGCTGAGAAGTTGTACCAGGTTCTGATAGAGTCGGCATATATGTAGTCTGGGTTCATTGTACAGGGTATCGTAAATTGCTTAGGGATACCCTATACATAAATCTGCGAGGACCAAATATACCGTATCTGTTACAAATCAAACGAATAGTATCTGAACTCACAGCTTTACTTATCTTGAAAAGAATACCAGGACTTTTTTTCTCATTACATAGGGATGTAGTAGACCTCTCGTTAAACTCGTTGACCGGCAAAGGATTCGACATCTGGGATATCTAACGATCGGAAGATGCCGTCTTGGCTACACTAGCCAGTTTCGGTTTGGGGCTTGACGAGGATCCTTTCGTCATCGCCTTTCTCCACCAACACGTTCCTCTGCCCTTGACGTGTGTTGTCAATTTTGTCCATGCTCTCTCGTACGGCACAGGCCCAGATCAATTTGATACGACACTTCGATTGGTCGCGTGGAATCAACAATCATGGACGATGATTTGTTTTTCACCGAATTCGTTGTTGAGCAAGCGTAAAAGCATGTGAAAAAGCGCACTTCATCTTTCATCTCAATGGCACGAGGATTGTGGTATCGATATTCTCACAATCAAAATATTCTAGTGATGATGATGATAAGGAAAAGAGCTTTGACCCCGGCGACGACAATAAGCCAAAGAGTGTTGAGGATCGCTTGATTCACCTTATCAGCCTGGCAGAAGACCCAGGCTTGGACTTCTGGGAACCTGAAGATCTCCAACAATACGAAAGGTCGGTTGATGAAGCCGCAGAGATCATCATGGACATCGGCCGCGTCCCCTTCTCACATATCGCACCCCCGCGCAAACAACACTACGAAGCCCCAACAGACCTACATCATAGGTTGTTCCCAGAGACGTTCGACTTTCGTGTCGAGACGATTCATGATACCGCATTCATGATACCCATCACACCGGGTGAAGCAGCTTGGCGACGAAATGACGACGGTCCGGATCCCAATTCCAACACGGATTTTGAGCCTGACCCTCACTTGCCGAGATACTCAACAAAGGACATCACTTTCGTGCATAAATACAGGGAAGGTTTGGCTCAACAAGTGAAGGTAGGATCAGAAACAATGCTGTGTAAAGCTTTCACCGCCGGATTAGAGTTCGAATACCTTGCGCCGGAACTCATGACAATTCGAAAGATAGAGGAAGCCAACGCGAAACTGAAATCTCCACTTCGAATCCCATTATTGAAAGGGTATGTTGTCCATGCTACCACAGGAGCAATCCTAGGCTTCGTACGATCATGGATTCCTCCAAGCAAATACGGAGACTCGCTTCAAGAAGCCGCAGCGCGCATGGCTTTTATACCCAGGGAATTAAGACGCAAATGGCTTCGACAAATTACCGAGACGATTGAAGGCCTACATAGCGTTGGGCTTGTATGGGGAGATGGAAAGGCAGCTAATGTGTGCATTGATCCGAATGATGATGTTTGGCTGATTGACTTTGCTGGTGGATCCACGATGAATTGGGTTCACAAAGACATTGCGGGTCAGAGTACGGTGACAAGCATGCGCTGCTGAAATTGAAGGCATTTTTACATTTCAAGTGTCCTGAGATTTCAGAGGAAGAGAAAGATAGGCTTTTTTGGGGTATCGTGAATTCCTCAGATTAGGTAGATTGTGGGCTGTACCTATAATGCCAAGATGTGAGACGAGGCTTACTTTTATTGCCACACATGCAGTCCAGAAGTAGGTAGCCTCTGATAAGAAATTCCCGTAGCGCGTTGTTTCTGTTTCATGTTTTTTTTTGTGATTGAGTTTATCCAACGTCATCGTCATTAAACTTAAAGTGGCCCCTGACTAGGGATTGTCCTTCATGTCTTTGCAGTGAGTCTATCTATTCAGTCTAGTCCCTGATACTGAGGTTGGATACCTCGGCAGATACCGAACATGTCTTTGGAAATTACAGGACACATCCAGGTCAGCTCAGATCAGCCGGTGTGAGATTCTAGAACCAATCAATCAAACATCGTGGTTTGTTGGCAGTCGTAGATTGGTGACAATGAGGCGCAAGCCGTCCAGGCCCGCCTAACCAAGGAATCGCCGGCCCAACATGACCCACACGCTTTATCGTTAGCATCGGTCTAGACTCAAATCATCAGAGTTTAATTAGTTTTCGCAACTCCGCTGTTCTAACATTAATATTTTGAATTCTCACATACACTCCTTTTTGCGTTATTTTCACTCTTTTTCATAGCCAGCTTCGTTGAGGAGCCCTTTTGGCTCTCAATGGCGTCTTTGTTTGTGTTTCTGCTTGTCTCTCTGCAGTGCATGCTTTTATCTTACACAACATGCGTCTTATCTCTGTCTGATCGACAAGCCACCAAGCATGAATCCGATGTCGTCATTTACGGCAACACAGTCGCCGCCGTGGCAGCTGCCATACAGACAGTTCGAATGAACAAAACCGCAGCTATAATATTCCGAGGAGAAAGACTCGGTGGTTTGACAACATCCGGTCTGGGCTGGACAGACTCAAAAGATGGCAACATAATTGGCGGTATAGCAAGGGAATTTTACAGCAAAGTGTACGAATACTATGGTAACGAAGATGTTTGGAAGTACGAAACAAGAGATGACTATGTCAATAAGCACATTCGAGCGCAACCGGGTCCGGCCATCGGCGACAAGGTTCAGTGGACATTTGAACCTCATGTGGCCGAAAAGATCTTGGAGCAATGGATAAAGGATGAGAAAATTCCTGTCTTTCGGAATGAGGCTATAGTTCGCTCAGAAGAAGGTGTTGTTCTTGATGGAACAGACATCAAGTCGTTCAAAACAGAGTCTGGGTCTACGTTTTCGGGAAAGATGTTTATTGACGCAGGCTACGAAGGCGACCTTATGGAAACAGCGGGAATCTCAAACCGAGTCGGACGAGAAGACGAGGAGGAGTTTCATGAATCAGCAGCTGGTATCCAGATGAATGCTCCCAATCTTCTTACGACAATCGATCCATACAACGATGAAGATGATCCCGATAGCGGTTTCATCCCGGGCGTGGGAAGAGTAATCAGTGAGGTCGCAGCCCAAAGGTCGCGTGGTAAAAAGGACCATCGCCTTCAAGCCTTCAACTATCGACTTTCTTTAACGAAAGAGGAGGACAACAAGAAGGAATTCTTTAAGCCAAAGGACTACAACGAGTCACACTACGAAATTCTCTTCCGTTACATTAAAGCAGGCCACGAAGGTCCTTTTTTCACGACGCAGCTTATGCCGAACCTCAAGACCGATACCAACGCCGCAGGCCTCGTCAGCACTGATCTCATCGGCGGAAGTTACAACTTAACGTCCAATTACGCCGAATACTCTTACAAGGACCGACAAGCCGCTGCACACAGGCACAAGGTCTGGGCACAAGGACTGTTGTGGACATTGGCAAATCACAAGGATGTTCCGGAGCACATTCGTAACGAAGTTGGACTCTGGGGTTACGCCAAGGATGAATGGACAGCAAATGACAACTGGCCCTATGAGATCTACATCCGCGAGGCTAGACGCATGAACGGCGTATACACAATGACACAACACGACATACAGAACCCGAAAGAGTACAACGATACCATCGTCGCAGTGGGGTACTATACACTTGACGTGCACCAAGTCGAACGTGTTGTTGTTGAGGATCGAATTTACGACGAAGGTCTAGTGCACGTTCCTAACCCTGGACCTTTCAGGATGCCATACGGATCTATTATTCCACGGAAGCAGGACGCCAGCAACTTTCTCAATCCTGTAACGGTGAGCGCCTCGCATATCGCGCTATCAGCGATTCGAATGGAACCACTTTATATGATTTTGGGACAGAGTGCGGCGACGGCTGCTGTGTTGGCAATAGAGGACAATGTTAGCGTGCAGGATGTTGATCGGAAGAAGCTAAAGGAAAGATTGGAGGGTGATACCCAGGTTGTGGAGTCTTTTGCGGCGACGTTAAGATTGGGATATGTACACTGGATAATCCCTGCGATGGTGCTTGTATTGTTTCAATTTCCTTAGATATGCGTATGAATTTATATAGACTAACATAGAATTGAACGACGGTAACCTTTGAGCCAAATGGATGACACACTCAGCATACCCAACCTCCATCCACATTATATACAGCACCCGTCACAAAAGATGCGTCATCACTAAGAAGAAAAGCGATGACACGAGCGACCTCGATTGGCTCAGCCCTCCTCTTCTGCACAGTCCCTGCAAGACTGCGCTTCACATGCTCAGCATCATCGTGCTGATTCATAGCGGTGCTCACAGAGCCTGAAATGGTCAGCCCATTCTTTCAATGTACATGAGTAACGAACATACCTGGAGAGACACAGTTCACTCGAATGTGTTCATTCTCTTTTGCAGCTGTTCTAGAGAGACCAATGACGGCAGCTTTACTGGCGCAGTAAGCAACATGGCCTAGTGCCCCGAATTGACCAAAGACACTTGCAGCGGATACCTAATCAAGAATCAGCGATCTACCAAGTAGTTAATTCTTTCACGTACAATACTTCCACCAAGTGTCATAGCTTTGAGCTCTGCGCGTAGACAGTTGAACACGCCTCGTGTGTTGACTGCGAACATACGATCCCAAACCTCGTCGCTGTACTCAGTGAGTGGCTTCGGTTCAGCTATGATACCAGCCATATTGACAGCACCGTCCAGCTTGCCAAAATTTTCAATGGTATTTTGGATCCACGCGTTTACTGATTCACTTTTGCTGACGTCGACAGCCTGATAAATGTGACTTTCACCAGATAGTGAATCAACGGCGAGTTTGAGAGCTTCTTCGTTGATATCTGCAAGGGAGATTGTTGCTCCCTTTGATGCGAGAAGTTGGGCAGTAGCTAGGCCCATACCAGATGCTGCACCAGTCACAGCGATCTAACCTATTAGTCCCAAGCATGTTGCTCAATAGTGTGACGTACTACTTTGCCTTCGAAAGAAGTCATAATACGACGTTTGTCGGAGTGTTAAGTGACCGTTCTATTGTTGTTCAACGTACCGTGTTACTAACAAGACAAGATTCAGGGCGTTGGTATCCAAGCTTATATCCCGAGGTCTGTCTGTGAGAAAGCGATAATGCGAACTTCCCCGCATCCGTAGGGAGGGTGGTTGGTTGACCGCAAGTAGAAAGTAAGCTCGAGATATTAGTTGCCCAACATAGCTACCGTTATCTGTAAGCCAATGGAGATATTTCGGTGCGCCAGAGGAAAAAAACCAACCTACGTAGACAAACTTGAGTAATAATCATTGTTTCCATGTGATCGCTCGCAAATAAACGCCAAATATGAGCACAATGTCATAAGAATCTAGCTACACTGGAACCGTGATATTCGCACCGTCCCTCTCGTTCCATACATGCTGGACACGATCCATCGTCTTAGTAAATATCTTGAGCCCACTCTTCTTAGCAAAACTTTCGAACCATCGGCTAAACGAATCTCGAACACCGCTATCGTTCGTTTCACAAGCTGCGATAAAAGCAGGCCATATCAACCTCAAGTATCCGTAACCAATTCCTGCATCTGAATCGTCAAATTCGAGTAGACGATCACGTACGCCAAGAACGTGCTTCTCCAACATAGCAGGATCCAAGTCATATATCCTGCGGTAGAAATAGACAGAAAGTGCATGCTGCATCGTGTCGGCTAGACTATTGAGAAGGTCTACGGATTGCTGTTGCTCTGCGTCCACGGGGGTTTCTGTCATCCATATTGACTGACGAAGGATGTGTAGCTGCTTAATCCACCTCTCAACAGCTTTGGCGCGAGTCATGAATTCCTTCAAAGTTATAGCTTCGTCTTGGCTCTGGTCTTTCTCCCTCGCGAGACGTATGACCAAGGATAGCATAAAGAGATGGAGCTCTGGTACTCCAAATATCTCTGGATAAAGGGTCGCGGACCAAATGCCGGGATGCTGAAGGTGCAAATCATTCTCGCCTTCTTCTTGACCCTTCACTTTCAGCATTTCCTGGTCCAAGTCTTTCCAACTGGTAAGCCGGAACGACAGATTGTCCAGGCTGTACACCCTGGCTTCGCTCGCTTCAATCGCTTCCCGAACGCGGTTGCGGTGGTCCATGTTAAGTCTGCTATCCGTAAAGCTGCTCTCATGAGACAATCTCTCAAACACATAACAGTGATGCAGTAGTCGAACCTTGCGCGACTTGCGCCGCTTAAGACCCCTGAGACGAATGAACTTCTCAGTCTCCAAGAAGTAGTACTCAGCTTCGTCCTTGTTACCAGAAAGAACCGATATCTGCACCATCGTCAAGAGTGCCATAAGAATAGACTTGTATTTAGCCGTCTTGGGTATATTGTACGCTGTCTTCAGCATCATCCTTATGTGAAAGTCGGCTTGTTGGTAGTATGTCTTGCCCTGATGTAACCATTTTGTTGAGTTGTATATTCCACTGAGACTGAAGGCACTGATGGATAGAGTTCCGTAAAAGGCACATAAACTTGCATGATCCATCTCGTCACCGAGGGTCAAAGCAGCTAAGCAGTTCTTATTGTGTGGGAGAAAGAGAATGTGCCATGGTGTCTTGCTGTGACGATATGGCGTCAAACCCCTAAGAACAGTCGCAGAGTAATGCTTGATCAGTAAGACCGCATCTCTGGGGACTTCATCTTCGACCAGTGGACCTGGACTAGGCGATGGATATATTGACGTCAACACAGGAGACCGTGCCTGTGTATTGGTGCGTACTGCTGTTAGTGTTTGAGGCTTTGGATCAATTGTCGACCCAACAGCCCAATGGTGTGCCAATCCAATGTCCATAGGATCCCACCAGTCTGTCATCTCAATATTTCCAGGCGTGAGCCAGTCTACCAGAGGGAGACTGTCGATGCTGTTTATCCAGTCGTGTGGATCTTGGCTGCCTTGTTCAATGCTAGTCGTTGTGATATCCACGGATGAAGAGACAGGCTCGATATCGAAGTCGAGGTCAGGGATTATGGTACGTTCTTGGCCCTCTAGCGCATGAAAAGTTGAACCGTCTAAAGCGTCCTCGTGTACGACCTGGAGAGTAGAAACGAGGTCTCGACTCGGTTTTCCAGTGACCCGAAAGACGCCGAACGGGCCTCTAGATATTTGTATATCCGACGATGTTTTCTCACAGTCATCATCGATCTTGGATAGATGCCAACTAGCTAATGCAGGAGGAATGTCTTGCACGATTTTCTCGCTCATACATTTCCTCTCGTGGTCCGTGAGTAATGGTCGCCGAAACTTGGTCGTCGTCGTTAACTGATCATCAAAGTCGAAGAATATATCTTTGTTGTACCCGCCACATTCAACATCAGCGATGTGACATAAGGAACATCCAGGACGGCCTTCGTCGCATTTCACCCGACGGCCGCGACACTGGAGGTTGTCAGATGAAAGCAATGGAGTAAGTGACGGGCAATGGACATACAGTAACGCAACCACCAAATGATCGACTCCGACGTCTTGAACGCCGCTTGGTACGAGTGTCGGTTTTCCTTTGAGGGAAAGACATATCAGAATGGAGTTTTTTTCCCTGGCTATACCTACTTTACAGAGAAACAGGTTGTCTATCTATACCAGGGCAGTCATGACTGACGACAGGGTTATTGAGGAGAGCAAAGATAAGATTGTAGTCTAACGGAAGATGGACGTCCCCGCCTTTCGGATATCGGCGACACCTGGCATCGTAGCGTAGCATGACCAGTGGACAAACGCACTAAACTAACATGAGAAGCCACTATCAGAAAAGGAAAGTCATATCTGGTGTGAAAGACAAGGATACCAAATGAACTTTGGTGCACAACCTTTGTAGGCTGATAAGAAGTTGACCCGACAGACAGAACATCTTGATACCCGAGCACACTAAGTCGGCAACAGACTCCGACACTGAAGTTGATGAAGTTAAAGAACACAAATATATAGACTCTGCATCTGTCCCAACGCAATTTGTTGCAAACTCATTCACCGCTGCACATCGACAAGTTTACATCGCACCTCATCTCTTTCGCAACCACGACGATGGGTTCCCTACCGAAAACACTTAACAGATTTGACGTGCTCATTCTGGGCGCGGGTCTTTCTGGTCTATGCGCCCTCTACACCCTTCAAAAGCGCTTCCCTGATTGGCGTATCCAGGTCCTCGATGCTGCCCCCGACGTAGGTGGTACGTGGTACTGGAACTCCTACCCAGGCTGTCGCTTTGACTCTGAGTCACTGTCGTATTGCTTTTCTTTCGACAAAGAGCTCCTTGATGAGTGGCACTGGAAAGAAGCCTTCTCTCCACAGCCAGAGA
Source organism: Fusarium palustre (assembly GCA_014899045.1). Classification (NCBI taxonomy): domain Eukaryota; kingdom Fungi; phylum Ascomycota; class Sordariomycetes; order Hypocreales; family Nectriaceae; genus Fusarium; species Fusarium palustre. The sequence continues at coordinate 121,347 of JAAVUH010000151.1, read as the reverse complement.
CGCATAGATACATCACGTACTTTGCCGAGAAACATAATCTTTACAAGGACATAAAGCTCAACACTATTGTTACCAAAGCCACATGGAATGAATCAGACCATACCTGGACCTTTATCGACGCGGCTGGTAACGAATATATTTCAACCTTCTTCGTCAGTGGCATGGGCTTTTTGTCTGCGCCTACCCTACCTGCTATCGAGGGCATTGAAGACTTCAAAGGCAGACTGTTCCACACTTCGCGATGGCCCAAGGATCTTGATATCAGCCGCGACTTTTCTGGCAAGAAGATTGGTGTCATCGGCACAGGAGCCACCGGCATTCAGATCATTACTTCTCTATCCAAAGAGCCCAACATTGAATCACTCAGTGTATTCCAGCGCACAGCAAATTGGTCTGCACCACTTCGCAACTCTAAAATCTCACTTGAAGATATGGCGGACCATAAGAAGAACTACGACAAAATCTTCAAAATTTGTTCCGAAAGCTCGTCTGGCTTCCTCCACAAGGGTGACCCACGAAAGTCACTTGAAGTCACAGGAGAAGAGCGACTTGCTTTATGGGAAAAGCTCTACAATTCGCCCGGATTTGGCAAATGGCTCGGGGTCTTCTCGGATACATACACTGATCGCTACGCGAACAGCCTGTATTCCAACTATATGGCCGAAAAGATCAGACAGCGAGTGCACGATCCAGCTGTTGTAGAGAGTCTGATCCCAAAGAGCCATGGTTTTGGAACTCGTCGTGTACCTCTCGAGAGTGGCTACTTTGAGGCCTATAACAAGGAGAACGTCCATCTCGTCGACTTACAGAAAACACCTATTGATCGCGTTACAGCATCTGGAATTCTGAGGTCTGATGGAAAGGAGCACAAGCTCGATATCTTGATCTGTGCGACAGGTTTTAATGCCATCACTGGCGCTTTCAGTGCTATTGAATGGCATGGGAAGAACGACCGTCCACTGATCGCTACTAGCGATAGTCCGAATGCCAGTAAAGCAATTTGGCTTGATCATCGACCACAAACATTCCTTGGCCTCACTGTACCATCAATGCCAAACATGTTTATGGTTCTTGGTCCTCATCAGCCTTTTGGAAATGCCACCCGCAACATCGAGTATGCTGTGCAAACTATTTCGGACCTGCTACGGTATTGCAAGGATCATGGATATACTTCCGTTGAGCCCACGGCAGAGGCTGTTGAGCAGTGGACTAAGCATGTGGTGAAATGCAGTGAGAGCCAGACATTGATGAATGAGATAGATAGCTGGATGACGGGTGTCAACAAGAATGTCAAAGGGAAGACGGTCAGAAGTGTAGCGCGGTATAGCGGTAACATCACCGAGTATCGTCGGCGATGCGAAGAAGTGAAGAAGATGGGCTACAAAGGACTTGTATTCTCCTCCTAGACTTTAGTTAGGGAGTTTGCGTGATCATTTTATGTTAAATTTAAATGTCTAGTTTATTATGCCAGTTATATATCTGTACTGCATTATTTCTTCGTATCATACTCGCTAACCGGCCAAGGTGTGTTGAAGGGCGGCTTAAGACTCACGTACACGACGAATTGATTGGCTCTCTATCATATCCTACTATTACTACATAAGATGCACAGAAAATTGTTTTGACGACATCATTTGTTCCAGCCCGGCGTTTATAGGCAATATCACTCCACAAGCTGTCACATGCGACAGACACTGTGAGCTGTTGACAAACACATCACTACCAAGTCGATCCTTATCCCATGGCCCCGTCAGTGTGTGACACGTTTCTGTGTAACATCCCAATTATCACCTTCACGACCTGCCATGCATCCCCCGCAGTTTGAAAAAGGAAAGTTATATCTGGTGGCTGATCATGGTGGGGTAGTTAGAAGATAGCGATAGGACTTTTGACAAAATGGGCAAGCTTTGCCAGACTAGTTTCGGATATCGGTGCTCCAGTTCTAAGACTTTAAGATACGGAAATGATGGGGTCAAGCTGCTGGCAGTCGATATAAGACGAGCATTTTAACCGGCAACGTACTGGAACCATTATCGTGCAAGAATCATCCACTTTCAAGATCCTCATATTATCCTTTCGTTCTGCTATCACTATGGACGTCCCAGGTTTTGCTTTGATCACAGGAGCTGCTTCTGGAATCGGCCGCGCGTGCGCCAGAGCTTTTGCAAGAGAAGAATCTGCTGGTATCGCCCTCATAGACCTCAGTCTCGAAGCTCTCCAAGTCGTCAAGTCCGAGATAGAACAAGAGAAACTGTCATCAAACAGCGCCTTTCGAATTGAGCTCTACCCTGCAGATGTCACAGATGAGAACCGAATTGATGAAATCTTCAACGATATGATGCAGAACTTTGGTCGCATAGACTATGTCATTAACGCAGCGGGTGTCGCAATAAAGCATCAGGGCGGAGCGGCATTCGCTCAAACAGCTGACTGGAATCGCGTTCTTAATATCAATCTCAACGGAACTTTTTTTGTTCTGAGAGCTGCTGCTAAGGTTATGCTTAAGCAGGATCCCATCAAGTCATCAATCAATGGAAGGGATCTACAGCGTGGCTCCATTATCAACTTCTCTTCCATCCAGGGTGTTGTCGGTATCCCATTGTCTACGTCCTACACCGCAGCAAAGCATGCCATCATTGGTCTTACAAGGTCTGCATCGGAGGATTATGCAAAGGAGGGACTGCGCATCAATGCTATTTGTCCCGGCTATACTGAAACACCAATGACCACAAAGAATCCCGACGTACTCAAGGCTATGCAAGAGAGAATTTCTACAGCGGTTCCTATGCATAGAATGGGACAGCCTGAGGAGATTGCTGACGGTGTTTTGTATTTGGCTGGCGGAAGAAGCTCGTTTGTTACTGGATCAGCTTTGGCTGTCGACGGAGGCTATACCCAAAGGTGATGTGACGACATACTTAAGCAGGTTGCTGCACACCTCAGTCGTATTTTGGAATATCAATACGTCCTTGGGCTAGTGAAATAACATTATGCAGTACGACTTGTATAGAAGTCCTGAAACTACAACGATGTTGCTGTTCTCTCACTTCACATTCACTGACATGAGACAAAATTAAATTTTCCAAATCATAATTAGTCAGCGGGTTTAGCTCAGTTGGGAGAGCGTCAGACTGAAGTCAAACTTCAATCCTCACCAAGTGATATCTGAAGGTCATGTGTTCGATCCACATAAACCGCAATAGTTCTTTTTTACTGTTCAGCCTTACTTGATTGACCCTGGTCAATTTTGGGGGGCTGTGGGCTTGGAGTTGTGACCATAGCTTACCTGCTGGGTCCCCGAAAAGTTGGCCTCAAAATATAGGATATAGAAATAATTTATGCTCCGACTGGCCAATTTTTGTGATACCCTGATGCCAGCGGAAGCACCAAGCCGATTAGTCATTATCCAAGATTATCCAAGAGGGAGCCAACACAGCCCCTGTGGCCTACTGGAATACTTGATACAATCAACAAACTTTATGCCGCGACCTTGTGCCCTGCTGAGAGCTTATAGTCAGGGGCTCAGGCAAGTCAACCTTGGCTGGAAACCAACAGTTTATTCAAAGCCAGGACGCATAATCCTCAACTTCCCTCTTTTTGTACATTCTCGGACTTGGAAAGTCCTACTATTTACTATGGCTAGCAATGCCAACAGCAAACCCACATTCAACCTTAACAGCCACAAAGCATACGAAAAGATCTACACAGGCCTTGACAGCACCCGCCATGAGATCCGCGTGCTCACTTTACACCCTGCCGCCGATCAACAAGATCAAATCTGTTGCACTCTTTCCCACGCAGAGCTGCAACCTTCTGACAGCTCAGCTGCCCCGGTTTACGAAGCCCTTTCCTATGTCTGGGGTAAACCCAACTTCTCAGAATTAATTCTTCTCAACGACCAAGACTTCTTCATCACACCAAGTTTGAAATATGCACTCTCGTGTCTGAGGTCAAAGACCCAACCCCGCGTTCTGTGGGTGGATGCAGTCTGTATCAACCAGTCGGATATCCAAGAGCGCAATCAACAAGTGGCTTTGATGCGTGACATCTACTCAAAATGCCAGAGAGATATTGCTTGGTTGGATCCGATGGTAGGTGTTGCCTCCAAGTCGGACGATTTGTACAGCGATCCCAGACTTCCTGAGATGGAGAGTAGTATCAAAAAGGGGATGGAACTGATGCATACAATCATAGAAAAGGACCAGAATACCCTTGGGCAACTATACAGCAACTCTATGAATCTTGCGGACCTAGACAGCTCCGATGGAGACGGCGGATACATCCTTGGCTACAGCCATCAGAATCATCTCCGTGCTTTATTCGAGTCGCCGCTTCTATGGAGACGTCTTTGGATTATGCAAGAGCTTTCCTTAGCGCCCAAACTGGTTTTGATGTCTAGAGATACAGAACTAAGCTGGGACTCACTATCGACTCTGCTGAAGGACCAGCCATATTTTGATGCGTTTCACATTTCTGAGTCTCACGCCATCTACTTACCAGACTGGAGCCGCATATTTGTTCGTATCAAGCTCATTCAGGATCAGCGCCAGCTTTTCAGCAAATCTGGTCCTGTGGACTCGAAGTTGATGGATGTCTTGTCTCGATTTCGCTGGATGGAGTCTACCGATCCTAGAGACAGGATCTATAGTCTTCTCGGTCTAGCTACTGATGATCATGGAATCCACCCCGACTATACGAGACCAGTACGAGACTTATATCGGGAGACTACTGCTGCTTTAATCAATATGTCCGGCAATCTTGATATTTTGTGTCAAAGCCCATTTGAGAGTCGTTATGGACACAAAGCGATTCGACAGGCAGAAAATGCCTTGCCTTCCTGGGTTACTGACTTTAGCGAAGACGACTGTGCAGAGATCATCTACGCCCAGCGCGACATTTTCAACGCCGGAATTAAGAACTGTGAAACACCTTGCCAGATCATTGGACCGGAAAATAATACATTGGTTATGCGAGGTATCGTTCTGGGGACCATTGCACCAATTCTGGAGGACACGACGCAACGCTGGAGCGCTCGCGATATCTTGAAATTGTATTTCAGCGAGGAGGCAATCTTGAAACCCCAAGATCACACCTACGCCCCCAGGTTCCATGGGAAGACCTTGACAAACGGCGAGACATGTGCACGCGCGTTCTGGCGGACGCTAGCGAAAGATTGCACCAGACCACCTCGGATGCGCCGCTTACGGAGAAACGAGATCAAATTCCTCGACAAAATCAATTTGCAATTATTTTCAGACAAGGAAATGACCAGGGTCAAAACCTTTAGTGTTGAAGACAGAATGAAAAAGATCATTCCCCAGTCCATGTTTTCGAAGTACATCGGTCCAATCTTGCATTACAGCGGAATCAAACCGACGTTAGACACCGTGGAGGTAGATAACTTAGTGAGTCATTACGCAACGGGGGGTTATATGTTTGCGGTGACGGACAACGGGCTATTTATCCTGGCAAGACCTCACATTCGGGAAGGGGATGTTGTGGCCATTTTGGATGGCGGCAAGGTACCGATGATTTTGAGGAAGGGCGATCAGGTTCATGATGAGAAGGATACTAGAGATACGTACCGAGTTGTTTGTCCCGCGTATGTACATGGATTCATGGATGGAAAGGCAGAGGTTGGCGTTGCTGAGGGTTGGTTGAAGAAGCAGGACATATTGTTAGTGTGATGGTTGACACCACGCTATGTATGACCTGGATACCCCATTCGAGTATGTTGTCATAATTCGTCTACTTTTCGATATACGAGTGTTGAAAGCGGGAGGACGACGAGAAATCGACTAGTCTTGATGCTGCTGCCGATGCTGCAGCGGCTAGCAGTTATTAGGGTTTGTCGATCTATCGTTAAGATTGAAGCTGAAAGATTGATCATTTCCATTTTACTTATAGTACTTGTGATCTGTTGCGACTTTCATCTATCTCTGTATGAGAGTGAAGCAGTATCTTCAGTTTCATTGAAAGTATACAATTGAAGGCACTTCTTTTGGTAGAGTATACTTAAATACTAATAGAATACAACACAAAAAGATCCCTGTTTTTCCGTCTTGTACTTTTAGATTGAGTACGTGAGAAATCGCTTCAGCTCTGGAGTCCAGTCTCGAACGGGGTCATTCTGCGCCAATCCTATTCCATGAGGTCCATCGGGAAGCACCAACACTTGAGCCAATCTGCCGTGCTTAGCCATGGCCTCTGCATAGAGATACGTGTTCTGCACGGGTACTAGATCGTCGTTGGAAGTGTGGAAAAGGAAGGTCGGGGGCGTCTTATCAGAAACCCTCTTCTGCACTGAAAGTTCGTCAATCTGTTGCTTGGTTGGGTTATTTCCAAGCAGGTTGTATCGCGAGTTCTCATGGGTGTAATCATCCTCAAGAGTGATGACTGGATATCCCAAAATGCCAAAGTCGAGATTGGTCTGAGGATTGGTGAGAGTCGTTCCTGCAAGGTGACCGCCGGCTGAAAAGCCCCATATGCCGAGCTTCTTTAGGTCGGGAGCCTCTTGTCGTATGAGATCCAATGCACCGAGGGCTTCGTCCATAGGCTTAGGGTATAGCGGTGGGGTCATATTCGAGGCTGTAGTGTATTCAAGGACCCAGGCGTCGATGCCAAGTGTATTGAGATACCGGGCAGGGTCTTGTCCTTCGTGTCCTCGAGCCAGCATACTATAGCCGCCACCAGGACATACTAAAACACCGACACCGGTTGAGTTGGCTGCCAAGAAAGCAGTAAGTCGTGAGGGGTCGAGCCTGTTAGTGTTAAAATACAAGGTCCTAATCATATAACATGGCAACTTCTGACGAGTCTACTACTCACTTCATTATGACTTTCCCAAAAGTTTTAACTGAGGCTATCAATAATACAGCTCATCTAGTTCAAAGCCGGCATGCAGGCCGATATATAGACGCATTCCAAATTAACCGGCTTCCTGGGTTCCATCGCCACAATCCCAACTACCGCGGATGAATTCAACTGTGGAGAGCCAAGAATTACTTCATCACCCCGCATAATACCACGTTGAGGTACATTTACCCGGTCAAATTCTGCGATCCCGGTAGTCTATCATCCGAGTAGCTTGCAGGAATTGCTGTTCCTGGCATTAATACCGAGGTCATATGATGTAGGCTGTTAGGGCGGTGAAAAAGTCCACCAATGGCCCTGTTTTCGAGCGATTGGTGTGAGGTCTGCTAAAAACAGAATGCTAAGGTGTCCTAAGATCGACAACTGGCAAGACGCAACTAGGTTAGACGATAACAAATAATGGAACTTCCAATGTCGTATTAATACAATTATATTACAAGTAGTTTAGGTATCCCCTCCCACTTTGAACTTGATGTTGGGACGAGGCCAAGTATGACCAGCCATGCCTAGTTGAACAGCTTTTGTGCGTTGTCCGCTCGGACAGCATTCGCCTTGACAGGATCGTTGAATACGTTGTCCACCTCCTTGTCAAAAGCAGCAGCATACTTGGCAGCAGTATCCATAGGCGTGAAAACAGTATCCGAGCCCCAAACGATTCTAGTGTAGTCAACCCATCGCAGCAGGGCGGGAATAGCAAAGTTGACAGGCCAAGGCCCAGCGAGGTCGAAGAAGAAGTTTGAGGCAAGAGTTTCCTTCATCGATTCCTCAGTAAGGTTTAAGCCAGGGTAGAGAGCGCTGTAGGTGACGATTCGGTCCAAAGTAGGGATAAGACCACCGCCAGCGTGGGACATGATCCACTTGAGGTTGGGGAACTTGGTCGGCATGCTGGTGTAGAACAAATCGGCGAATGTTCGTGCAGTCTCGAAAGGAAAGTCAAGAGTAGGCGCAGCGAATTGTCGAACGGCCAAGGGTCGGTTGAGAGCTTGCCACTGCTGTTGGGAAATAGCAGGCGCGTCCTTGTCAATGTCGAATCTCATTCCATTGGACTGGGTGCAAGGAGTTGTGGGATGCTCGAAGATGGTAACGTTGAGCTCATTCAGAGCCTCGTAGATAGGCTCAAGATCGCGGTCGCCAAGGTACAAGCCGTAGTAGTTGGACATCATCACGACACCATCAGGCTTGGGATCAAGCTCGCTGAAGGAGTACTGGATTTCCTTCAAGGATGCCTGAATATCGGGCAAAGGAAGGGAAGCGAAGAAGCCGAACTCTTTGGGGTATTTTGCTTTGACCTGAGAGCCATACTTGTTGACCTCACGGGCCAGACTGATAGCCTGCTGAGTAGCGGTTTTTGAAGGAACGTTGAGGTAGACTCCAGGGCTTGAAATTGACAAAATGGATCTCTCAATGTCATTTTCCTTCATGAATTCAAGATGAGACTCGGCGTCCCAGTTCTGCATGTCACAGTGAGTATTAACACAATTGCAATGGGGATGGCTTAACTCACAGGAATACCAGGCATTCCATCAGGGCCAGGTACATGGCCAGCCTCTCTCAGAGCATCCGCATAGAAATCGGGCACAAAGTGGGCGTGAACGTCAACCTTGGCTGACTTGGCTGGTGGCGGTGTGCTTTTGCAAGCAGCCACGGTTAAAGAGAGACTGAAAATAGCAAGGTACTTCATCGTGTAACGAGTGTGCTATAATGGTGTAAAAGACAGTGATGGAGAAACAAGTCGTGAGAAGACAAGAAAGCTGGACGACGTTGTGATAGTTATACAACTGCATTTACGTGACCGTTGAACGGTTCAACAAACAATCCTTGGAGTAATTAAATCCTTCACGGCACCAACGGCCAAGCCTGGTGGCTGATTGACCAATGTCTGCCTTGCATTGGCTTGTTTGATTGCCTTACGGGTACTGGTAAGCGCTAATGCTGTGTCGATGCAACTGTGGCAGAGCTAATTGCCGGGGCTACACCTTGAAGCTCCAGAAGCTCAGACCTGTGTTGTTTATCTTAACGCTTGATCTTATCTAAACGACAGGATTTATGGGGTTACAAGGAACTTCAACCGCACTGTCGGTAGATGCCTTCAGGTATCTTGTAGAATCGATGCCTGCTATCGGGTTCAAACATGTCGTAGCTGATGGCCAAGGTGGACGATGTTATGTCGAGTAGTGCATCTGGTGTGACACCAGCTATGTCTCTTGCTACGATTATTTGGCTGGGGAAGAGCAGAGGACCAATGAAGCCATGTCACACTAGCGGAGTTTTCAAGACATCGGAATGCATCCGGAAAAGCTTGGCCGAAGTGCGGATAGGGCTGCACATAAATGCTAAGTCATCCCGTTTCCACGACAAAACAAAAGAACCCGAAAGACTCTGGGCTGTTTTTGAACCCTTGCTTCCTACGACGACAGGGATAATGGCATGAATGCCACCTCTCAATCTCATCAAAGGGCGATCCTCCTCGTTCTTCACTGTACCCTACCCAGCCTAGTGGGTGGCAGAAAAAATGACCCCTAAGCTTTAGGATACCAAAATAAATAAACTAAGACTGTAGTCTAAACGTCATAAGCTGGCGCACTAATTCTGTCACCTATAGCTCGAGGGGCCATTTCTTCTGGTACCCTGAGGCCAGCCCTTGTCGCAGGCGAATTCCTAGCCAACGCCATATTTCTTTTGTCTCTAACCAGTCTAGCCAGAGCAAGCTTAGTCGCATTCTGGACCGTGTCTGATCGCTCCCGAATCAAGCTGCAATCAGAGACACCGGTCAACCCCTTGCATAAAGAAGCATAAAGTCCGATCATCTTGACCACACAAAATTTGGTATATCCGCCATGTCTAATACCATCTCAGCAGCTGATGAGAAAATACAAGGTCAGACGCTGTAAATTCGTGCATATGTCTAAGACGGTGAAGGGAGAAGAACATGATAACACTTTGCAGGCAGACAAGTACGTAGATAAATTAAAGGCCTGGCTGACCTGGCCTGTCATTTGAGTGGCTTTTTATTTCCATTATTGAAATCATGTTTTCATGACCATGTATGTTGCCGACATTTTCGTACCGGACGAGTGCTACGCTCTGGTGATAGTTGGGTTTCTTTTCACTTGCCTCGCAACTATTTTTGTAATTCTAAGACTCATCACGCGGGTCTGTTTGGTGAGGAACGTCGGCACTGATGATGGTTTCATCGTTCTTGCAAATGTGAGTCTCAGTCAGTCGGATGATTGACACTCTTTTGACTGACTTTCATCCCCAGCTCGGTACTTTGGGCTTCATGATTGCTGTCATGCAACGTAAGTATCCGTACGATGATGCACTACTACTTGCTCACAAGATTGGCATCCAGAGGTTCGATTTGGTCTCGGACTACCACCCAACCCGAAGCTACTCTCGCCCGTCATCCAAGCTACCGTCGCGAGTGTGATATCATACACGATCTGCCATCTTGCCATCAAACTCTCCATCGCATTCCAATGCCTTCGCATTTTTATAACGCCAAAGGCCCGATGCCTCTTTATCGGCCTAATCGTATATTTCGCCGTGTATGGTATACTCTGTCTCATGTTAACCGTCTTTACCTGCTACCCTGTCGCTAAATACTGGGATGACTCAATATCCGGGAGGTGTCTTGACAACAGAGCTCTACGGTATGCCTTTGCTGGAATCAACATTGTCAACGACATCATGCTTTTGGTTGCGCCCATGCCATTTCTTCATAACTTGCAGATCGCACGAAGGATCAAGTTCGTTTTGATGGGTGTTTTTGCAGCTGGAGCAGTGTAGGTTTTCTTTCCCGACCTTATCTCTGGATCGGGTATTAACGAGATACAGCGCTTGCATTGTTACAATAATTAGACTGCACTCACTTTGGGCTTACAGCTCAGTGTCCATATCTCATCGACCAGGTAAGCTTCCCTTGTCGATACTTATTTATGCTAATATCAACAAAGCCAAAGGTGTCGATATCGCCTTCTGGTCTGGTCTCGAATGCAACATTGCAATTATGTGTGCCTGCGTGCCTTCTCTCAAGCCCTTATTCTCAAGAGCTTTCCCAAGCTTCCTCGCATCACTTCAATCATCAAAGGAACATTCGTCGAGCAATCCCCATTCTCCGGGTAGCTTACACATCTACGACAACTCTCCAAAGTCCCAGACTCCTCAGCACGACTTGGGAATCACCGTCCAACATTCCTTCGAGATGAGGACTACTACAGCTGCTGGTGATGATACAAGTGAGAAGAACCTAGTCATGGTGAACACGGCACAGTATCATACTAAAAGGGTGTCACATCGCGCTCTGGGCTAGAAGAGTGGCGAATTGTAGTTTCGGTCAGAATATCAAAGAATTTCGTTGTCAGCATACATTAGAGATCTTGTGATTTTAATGACTTTCATTCTTTTGAGTTTGTGTATCGTTTAGCGGAAGTTTGTGTTATGAACCCTTATGAGCCGTGGTCATGGTATAGGGCAATATTTGAACAGTTGGACGACATAGTAGACAAACTAAAGTCTGCAATTGCCGCGCACAGGAGCATGCCCTTATGCGTAAAGCCAAAGACGCATCTTTTGCGTCAGATCCTCAAGCTATGCTTGCTATGTCTGGATTTATACTTTTTCACTAGAAGCGAAGAAGATTGAGAGATCGAACTAGTCTTTTTCGAGCGTTGTCTTGACTTGTTAACAATCGCGATCGTCAAAAGAATGGCCCCCGAGAGAATACCGCACATATCCTCAATCGCGCCGTCTCTCCTATTGCATTCAGTCTGCAGAACCTTTCTAATTCTCCATAGCATCCGGCCAAACTTTGGAGCATCTATGGGCTACAATCTTGGCCAAGCTCAGCACTTATGCTGGTCCCACGCCATTACAGAGTCGTCTTCTATTATCTCGTCTGGTTCCCGTTCTGGCCTGGATATAACAGGAAACGATCTTTTTCCTGGATTTTCTTACTCACAAAGATATGTTTCACTGCCTAAGCATTCACCACTAAGTTCTGAGTCATAACCGGGAAAGCAGAAGAGCATTGCGAGGGTTGAATAGAACCGACTGTCAGAATACCCACGAGGCAGACATGTCAAACCACAACAACGCAACGGTGCAGAAAGAGCAAATGGAAAGAAAGTCTGTAGATAATAAAAAAACGGTAGGCCACTTGGGTTTTCATCTTGGTTCGATGAGAAGTGAGACCCATAGAATAGTGAATTTAAGTGTATTCCGTCAGCACCTACTGAGTAACCCCCTCAAATAATCTAGACAGGCCAAATAGGGTAGGAATATAGACTCAAAATGCAGCTAAGTCTTTCACATACGACCATACCTATCAGAGAACTCGGGATCCCGTCCGCTCTCCCATAGATAAGCTGGTAAGGGGCGGATTAGTAGTTGGGTCGGTGACGACCAGCGAATCCCCGCTGTTGTATGTTTTTTGCATGTTTTGTCGGCACGAGGACTTTTTTTTGTCCTCCTGCGTAGTCAAGTCAGGAGACCACACTTGTAATTATGTCCACGCAAGGGTATGGCCAGGAAATACCTTGCACTATGTGAAGTGATCATCGACAGTATCGTACAGGCAAAAGGACGATAATGAGTGTATAGCGGTAATAGAAGGCTTTGGAGATGAGACAGTGTTGGATTTGACAGTGACAACTGTGTGGTGCACTCCCACGTCAAGATACAGAAGAGTCCAGGTTGGATGGATAGCCCGAAACATCCCGAAAAGACAACACGACATCAGCCGATCATAAGGGTCTGCAGCGTGGAGGTTGAACGGCTCCCGCCGTACGACTTCGGGGTATGCACATGGTACATAGCCCTATCTAGAACACAAACAAGATGCTTCCCCAGTCATAGCAGATTAGGTGGCGCCAATCAGGCTCGCCTCACAGCGTGTCTGCACGTACAACGTTGGGACCAAGATTTGAACCAAAGACCGGAGAGCTTAGGGCAGATGTGTATTTACAGGAACAATTATGTATATATTCGCTTGCAGATCAGAAACAAGACAGGGTATATATGTGAGAGGTTCATCCTAAGGTATAGACAGGTTGCAGGAAGTGACAAAGTTTGTCAGACCGACGGACTTCTCTATCGGAGACGGTAGTTAAGGGGACCCGGTGGGGTCGTGCGTAATGGGCATAGGTGGATGACAGCTTTCGCAGGCGCCAAGTCAAGCGCGCCGACGTCTCGTGTGGAGGGGCTATGATGAAGGGTCATCCGTCTTGAGTCAGGCAGGACGCGGAGGATCGTTTTGACGTGCGATGAGCAACAATCAGATGATCAGAGGTTGTTTGATGGCGGCGACCTTGATTCTAGAGTCAAAGTCTCAGCGTCAGCTGCGCTTGACGCGCCGAAGGTCTCGCAGGGTAATGCAGTGGAGGGCGACGAAGACGAGTCAGCGCTTGTTTGTGGTGTCCGATACGCCTTCAACTACAAGCGACGGCGTCCAGTGAACGTTGTGCGGTAGCATCGAATCCTGGCGTAGCAGCCGCGCCTTATTTGGGTTCATGAATGCCGGCCCAAGTCAAGCCCACTCGGCTGCATGATACTGGCTGGGCCGAAAGTCTCATTGACGATCCGTGCCATGGCTGGCTGGACCGCCCGGAGTGTGTTCACTGGACTCGCGCAATGGTTATTCAGGTTTACCGAGTCTCAGATGATACGACGCTCAGCCTGTCAGGCGCGTGATAATGTCATCGTACACATCGCTACGGACTTTGTCCAGAAAGTCGCGAGCCACACCATTCTCATCACGGTGCTCCTGGATTGAGTCGACCTTGGCATCAAGGTCTTCCAGATCGTCTCGCAACTCGACTAGTCTTGTGTCGTATCCTTCCAGAGTATCGGCAGTATGCTTGTCTTGGCCTTGTAGATGCTCCACATCTTGTTTCAAGGTATCGAGATTCTGATGGAATGTGGCGACTTGCTGACGGATTTGTTCAAGCTCTTCTCGGAGAGATTTGTTTTCTTGCTTCAGATCTGAGAGTTCGTGTTGTACCGCTCGATCGCGCTCGTCTCGTGCTTTCAGCTCGGCCCATATCTCGGAAATCGCATCGCTGTCTTTGCCTTCGCTATCTACTCGGCGGCGTTTTTTCTCGTTAATGGGGGGAGGTGGTGGTGGAGGTTCGGTCTCATTGTAGGATGGGGGCGCGTCGTGGATTTGAGGGACAAGGTCAACGAGCTTGGCTCCGGTACCGTGGTACATGCTCGCAAGATTATTTCGGTCGCGAAAAGGTGTCAATCCACATCGATTCACTGCGTCGTGTATGGATTGGAGATGATCATTTGATAGCTTCTTGTCGTCTATATACACTATGAAAGCTTTTGCAGCGGACAGCGTGCGGATAGCATCGATGACTTTGCCGGACTGCGCGCGCGCTGGCGACAGTGGTTCGTTGGCAGAGGCGGGGGCGAGGATCTGTGCGGACTTTCTTATTCGAAACACAAGGCGATTTATTCGGCTATTGAACTTTTCCTTCACCGCGTCGGGGACGGTAGTGGCAGAAGCGAACTCGAACGATGTGATCGATGATGGATCAATGGACATTGTGATAGATGTAACGCCTTCGATACCCTTCAGATTGACGGGGAAGCGAAGTTCAAACAAAGCGCCCTCGCTCAAACGAGTTTTGAGTGTAATGTTGTCGATCTTGGGATCCGGCTTGGCCAGATAGCGTGTGGCACCGTCGCATTCCCATTCGATGACGATAGGTACGGTCTCGTCGATGTCAAGACATGGTGAGGGAGTTGAAGAGGACATTCCTGAACCGGCAGGTATCTGACTGCCCCGAGCTTGAGGAGATAAAAATAAATAAACTAGGAATATGGGCTAGATAGCATAGGCTAGCCTAGTAGTTTCGTCCTTGCTAGCTTTTGTGATGCGCTGAGACTGGAATATATCATGAGCAACCATTACCGAAACACGTACCTGCAGATCTCGACAGAACACGGACAAAGGGACCCAGACTCATCGACAGGCAACCTGTTGATCTTCAGCACGCTGCAAGACCAAGCAGATCCCTTCTGAAGAACCCGGTCCTTCCAGCAAAAGGAGCAAGAATCGCTCGTTTGATGGGTAGGAGTCGGCAATTATAACGCCCACAGCGATGAGTATCCGGATATTTGAGCGTGTTTTGATGAGGGTGTATCGTTTGTTCGAAGAGTGTGGCGACGGATTCGACGCGACACGGACAAAGAGCACCAGGTTCGCTGACAGGCAATCCAACAGTCTCCAGCACGCTGCAAGACTGATCCAATGATTTCCAGCACGCTGCAAAACCAAGGAGATTCCTTCTACAAGCCCCGAATGTTTCAGCGAAGGGGAGGCGGAGGCCACTCGTTCGATGGGTACAGGTCGGAGGTTTATTAAGACTGTAGCGCGAGTCGGCCGGCGTCTTTGAACGTGATGTGTCGTCGTGTTGATGATTCAACGCGGGTGATGATGATGATGGAGGTTGGGAGGAGAGCAGAGATGAGCGTGAAGAACGAATATGTGGGTCTGTGGTCACATGACCTTAATACTGTCCCATTGTCGTGACAGCACCCACGTAGTCCAGTGGAGAAATAGACTGCGAAAATGAATGCAAAGACTAGAACAACAGAAGTTTATCTAGTAGCAAGGGCGCTGAATAATGGAGAAATGAAATAATATCGCCATGATTTTGGTCTTTAAAGCAGCCTCTCTGCAGGCCGTGACGTGGACGTTGTGAGCAGAAAGACTGAATTAGTAGGTCAAAGCTTCCCAGGCTGTTCACCCTAAAACTGGGGGTCTAATTTCTGTCACCAAGGCAAGCAACAGACCCGGACGACATGTTAATCCGCTTCCGCCGGATCATCGATTGCCTACCCTGAACTTGCACTGGATGCTATTATTCAGAACAGTAACCTGAAATAGTCCTTGCAATAGAGGTAATTGCTTGTTCAACAAGGTCAGTACTATGATGTATAATGGAATCGCTATTTTAGTGACAGTTGGGATGTATATCAGTAACAAAGTGTAGTGTTTATGTTTCTCCTTTTTCTGTCTATTTACAGTACAAACTCACGAAATTGGGTACCAGGCGCCACGAAATATACTCACTCCTAAGTTGTTTGCTCATATGAATAAACTGCGGATATAGAGCTAACTCGTCTGCGTCTGACCTCTGAGAGTCGTTATGGGCTAGCATTAGCCAGAATGTTTCGCGGCGCCCGCTGCCTAATTTTGTGAGTTTGTACGGTACTTTAGATACATATGAGTTATGCGAACTCTTAGATTTTTAGCTAGTGACTTTAGTTATACTTTCTCGCCCTATTGCCATCAGACTCATCCACCATCTCAAGTCATGTTATTTATTCCATATTCCGCCCTAATAAATTATAGTTATCTGTTTTTTGTAGCGAAACTTGTCCTGTCGGCCGGTCGATCTTTAAGTTCAAGTAGCGCTAAGCCATTTCTATCATCTGACGATAGTGGCTTTTTGACACGAAACACTCGCGTCCGTGGGCGCGTCGAGATCGCATATAAGAAAAACTGGACAAGTCTACACAGCATCATCATTGTAGAAATACTCTTGAGTATCGACAAACTCATCTTCACCATCACTTGACTCCTCGCTCGCATGCATTGAGATGTTTCAGTAAGGCAGTTAGCCAGAAGAGATATCAAGACCTGCTATCTGGACTGTCGTAAAATTCCTGTGGTCTACCGCTACCTATTTTTATTATGCCTCGTTTATTAACCTATAGCATATCACGCTATATGCCACTTGTAGAAGTCTAGGTTTCTAAGGGGGCCTGAAGCGTGCAGCTAGCTATAGACCTATGCCACTGAGGCAAAAGAACAGTAAGACTGAGTGTTCGGGTAGTCAGTAGCTGTAATCTATAGCGTCTGCGACCGTCCCCAGCGAGGCCTCTCCGTCACCAGCCCGATCTAATTGGCCCGATCCAATTGATCTAAGGCTTAGCATACCTAGGTAGCTGTGACACCACTGAGATAGGAGACCATAGGTACCGCGCTATATAGTTGAAAATACATGCCGAATGCCCGGCTTGAAACTTTCTAAAACTACCTATTGGCTTAAGGCTTAGTACGCCAGATTTTCTAAACCAATTCGTTCTTAGTACGCCCCTTTTTAAGATTGCTTCTGTAGGGCTACCTGCATGAATGGTATTAAGTACTGGCTCCCATACCCAGCTTGGCTACTGTTTCTCAAATGTCTTTATTCTGCCTTCACATCATGGTATCGAAAAGTCCACTGGCCCTCTTTTCTGCAGGTCTTCTTGGCTCTGTTTGGGCTTATCAAGACCTTAGGGATTTACCAGAAACATGTTTACAAGAAACAGACTGCATAACGTATGTAACGACAATTCTTGTTCCAGTTTCCACAATCCTTGTTCCAATTTCTACAGGGGGCTCTGAAGAAGTATCATCCTCAGTTGCCGATAGTGAGTCATCTGTTGCTCTGAGCGCTGTCATTACGGAGGGGTTTTCATCAGAGGATGTGCTTGTACTGACCTCAAGGCAATCTGAAGTCTTCTCAAGCACGTCGACCACCACTACGGAGGTTCCAGTGTCACCGACACAGTCATCTAAACCATCCTCCGTCACCTCTGAAATATCTATCGAATCAACTACAACACCCTCGTTTCCCGTGTCGAATTCCTTTCGCCCAACATCTGATTTGAGCACAGAGTTCTCAATAATCCCGACTCTCATTTCATCACTCGTGATAACGTCTGAGGAAACCTCTACACTTGTCGAGCAAACAACATCAGACAGCCCTGAAGAAACAAGCAATGATGCGTTATCTGCACAACCTTCAAGTAGTTCCGCCACAGCAGATCCAGTCACCAGTTCTGGCACAACTACCCATTCCCACAGCACCTCCTCAGCAACGGAAACAGCTTCTACAACGACCTCCCAGATAACTACCACCAGTTCCGATTTTAGCACTTCAGAAGTTGAAAGTGCTGCTGAGACCACCTCGGATATCATTGCAACCACCACTGAAGTTTTGACTTCCTCCGATACAAGCACAACCGTCACTGAAGCTTTGACTACTTCGGATATCGAAACTACCACCAACGAGGCTTCCACGACCTCGGATTTCGGGACCACTATGATTGAAGCTGTGACTGCCTCAGATTCTGAAATTTTCACTACCACTACAGAAAAAGCTACTACTACACTCCCTCCTGGAGCATGTAGTCGTGTCTTATCCAAGCCAACACCGATATTTGCGCCGGAGGATGCTGTTGACGACTCTTCTGTACAAGTCTCTTTACCATTCGCAATCTCAGGTTTTGGGGCTTCTGGAAGTGATGTCTGGGTCAGCACCAATGGCTTTCTAACAGTCAACTCTGCCGCTGGGTCTACAGCCTTTGGTAATCAGCCACTGCCCTATACCGGCGTAGCGCCCTTCTCGGTCTTTCCTTACTGGGATGACCTGGCGGTCGTTGGCGATGGACAGGATCGGATCGAATATGAAGTCACTGGTGATATTGGAGAACGTACCGTAACCATTAATTGGTGCGTTAAAACGCTCGCCCAACTAGATGCAGTGTCGAATCAGTTCACAGCCACCTTGTACGAGAACGAGCCGGGTATCGCTCTATTCCGTTATTACAAGACCTCGCAGGGTGGAAGCTCCGCAACCGTTGGTGGTCAAAATGCCGATGCGAATGCCTTTGTCCAGTATGACTATGATCAAGCTGATTCGGTTCCGGGTATGTCGTTTGTACGCATGGACATGAATGGAGCAGGGTCTTTCACCACTGGGACTTTTTAGAAATCTAGAAGTAGTAAAATCTCTAGACGGAGGGAGGCGACAACGTTGTAGAGAGTAAGACTGGGGAAGCTTTTTCTGTGTTGTTGATAATGTAGCGTACCCTTTATATTCTTAACCTTTAATGAATCTTGAATAATTCTGTACTATATAGAAGCAGTTTTAAATAAAGGAACATTTGCATAAAAAGGTATTTAATTGAAAGAAGCATTCGGTACAACTAAATGACCGTGTTATTACTGATCGACTCTGCCACTTTTAAAAATAGTAACCCCGTTCACTAAAAACAACTGGATCGTGCCGATAAACCGTAACAACACCAAATAAAAAAGCCACGTAACGTGGTGATGAAGCCCGGAATACGGCATCGTGGAGTGGAACCCCTCAGGTACAATTAAATGATAATGGCTAAAAAGGACAGTGGATCTGTTGATTGCTCCGCCTCTTCAAAGAATCTCGTCAATGTTTCCCCAGATTGTTCCAGACCTTGAACCCCTATTATTATTACGAGCGAGCCACTGACGTACACGCACTAAATAGGAATCGGCCGAGTTGATCTACGGTGCAACCAATCCCGGATAGTTCCAGATCTGCTTATTCCAGAAGTCGCACTCGCACTAAAGTTGGCGCTCTGCCATTTATCCGAGAATTGTTTTACTTGCTCGTATTACCAACACTTAGAGAAATTAAATGGATTGTAACATTGGATATCTTTACACTTTGTATTTGTGATTTCATGCAATACATTACCTGGCATGCAACATGAAGAGGCCTACACAACAAACTCTAGGCTCCATTCGCCAACTTTATATCAATACATCTACACTCTGTAGAAACTTTTCGAATCCCTACCATGCAGTAACTTCATTGTCTTTCCCATCTCTCCTTTGTCTCTATACCCACCAGTCACTATTGCCATCATGTCCAGACTAAGAGACCACACGCCCCGTCCCAAGATCCAGACCCTGGAAAACAACCCCATTTCCCCTCTTCTCCCCTACGGCTCTCTCATCCTTGCAGGCAGCATCGTCAGCATAGCTCTCATCGCCAACTGTCTCGAAAGATGGATTCTCCCACGCGTCTACAAGAGAGTCTACCCGGCTCTCGAGTTCGGCAGAGATGAGCGACGGCGCCGCTCATTTGCCTATTTCCACGTCGGCGCGTTCATACTCATCTCTCTCTTGATGTCGACTGCATATCCTATGATGGACTTTCTGGCTGGGGACGCGGTTTTGAGATCGCCTTTGGTGAAAGGTGGCTCTGTCACGGTTGGCGACAATTTGCTGGTCTCGACAGAAGTATACTGCGCATATTATCTGTTTGAGATGTGCTTCCGAACCAAGTTTGCGAGCTATATCAGTATTGCGCATCATGTTGGGTTGCTTATCATTGCACAGACGGCGTTAAGTCTTTTCGCCAATCCCACAAAAAATCATGAAGCGACACTAGAATTTTATATGTGCATGATCTGGGGTACGTACAACCATCTGGTTTTCCTCGCACTATTACTAATATGTATCCTTTTACTAGGTACCTTCGACGTGGTGGTAGAGATACCCGTCTTCATCTCCATGATTCTTTGGCGCATAAAGCGAGACAATCCTGTGTTCTTGTCTCGTCTTGCTTTCGGATGCTGCATTTGGGTGATCGTGGCAGCCATCACAGAGACTATCGTCACGATATATCTCCTCCAAAGCTCTTGGAGACATTGGGGTATCTCTTGGAGAATTATTACCCCGGTTATATTTTCACTTTGGATCACCACGCAATTGTACGGCGCGACGCGGCTCTTCGCAATGGGTCGTGGGGAATATCGCAAAGTCAAGGGCAAGTCGGAGAGTCAGGAAGACCTGTCAGTTTGATATCGGGATGGAATGACGTGTTTGATCAAGCGTTTTGTACCCATATGGAGGCGTTTTTGTATATTTAGACATAGATAATTTAGGCTCGCAGTAGCTAAAGTTTTGACTTGGCTGTTGACTGCTGCCATCACCATGGCTCTGCATATGACTTTTTCCCTGGCGTTACCTATATTTATAACAAGTTTTACACTTGATTGTGGCTGAGTTTGGTGTAGATTCAACTTATAGGGCTGAAGCCATTCGATCTTAGAGTTCGAGAGGCGAAAGCAACAAACGTGCATTAGTACCCCTAGAGGCGCCAGTGGATCTTTGGACTAAACTCAGATAATGATCATCTCCATAGCATCCTTATCACAAAGTCTTGGCCCAGTTATGGGAGGTGCTTCTCTCCCCAACTCTTCCCTCCGTAGCCTGATACACTCGGTAAAACCGATCCTCGTCAAGTGATATTTCTCGTCCAGAGTACAGATCAGGCAAGCTCCCGGATATGGCTCTTCACCTTCAGGTCGGACCTCAGAAAGCATCACAACCTTGACATCAATGCCCTCTCGCACTGGACATTGAGTAGCCTGACTTTCATCCAACCAGACAAGATCAGATGTCTCTCCGCCCTCGAGCATGAGAAATGCACACCTTTCCTTTGGAGGATCAACAGTGTATCCACCGTAGAGTCCTGTTTGACGGTATTCGCTAAAGTCGTGACCACAATTTGGGAAGACTGTTCCACGGGCAAATTTTGCTTTGATCTGAAGGTAGGCATTGGTACATCGTCCGAAGAATGTTCCGTTGGGCGCTGAAGCTTGCCATGTCACAGGCTCAGCGATAATCTTATCATCGTCCTTAGTGACAAGGCTATAACTTCCGTAGTCGACTACTGAATCCTGGCTAGCCCAAGACCAAGAAGGAGCACGATATTTGGCAGCCTTCTGACCGGGTCCACCGCGCTTCCAACAGAGACTTTTAACAAGATCGTCATCATCATCACCCCAGTGACCGACCATGTAGCCCATCGGTTCAATGTCGTCAAGGGCCTTGGCAACACCGCCGATAGCTACGAGCTTGTCCTGGCCGTACGTCAAAGAGCGATGCGAGTAGTCTCCGCCTACTAAATGGACATACCAGTAGTAAAGCAACTTTCTCACCTTTTGTTTCTTTGCTTCTGCATCCTTTGCTGAACTAACTCTGTGCGCTATCTTTGGAATTGCCAAGTTGTGACCCATCCAGAGCAGTTTATCCTCGCTTTCCTGGATTCCATGGTAGCACTCCCAGTAAAGTTGGTCAGAAGCATAATGTATGATGCGTGGTGAGAGGATACGCTCTTGCAGGGTCCACCCTCGGTCTCGCAGCGAGCAGTGACTGAGAAGATCGCCCATGTTCCTTAAGTTAGTGATTGATTCGTCCACTCTTGTCTTTTGTTCGGCAAAGAGGTAGACTGAGCTCTCTTCACCAGTGGAGAGCTTGTTACAGATTTTAATACTGTCCTCAACATTGAATATGGATGTTGATTTGCTGTTGTGTAATCCTGCCTTGGCGTCTTGACTCGAATCCGCCGCAATCGTGACAATGGCGTTCTGGTAAATGGTGGCCATCTTGACAGCTTCTTTAGCCCAGTCATCCTTGTCATCTTGAACGATACAGAGACTATCGATCCAGATCCATTTGAAACCAAGACCACGAGTCAGCTTGATTGTATCTGATAAGGTCATTGGAAGCTTATCAATAGGGAAGCCTGATACACGCGACTCCAAATTTATTGTTGTTGTTTGCCAAACTGCTTCCAGTCCGCCCCATCTATAACTCAGTGCAACGTAAGGCGTGCACTCGCTTGTTTCATCGACCAATCTGAGGCTCACGTCTGATCCTGTTTCGATGATCTCAACTAGCCTGGCTGCGCGTTCTCCGTTGACAGCATTCTTATCTGGCAACAAGGTTTTGTCCCGGTACAGAGAATTGACTTCTTTGCACAATCGGAGCCGTTGGCTTCCTTTCTGATCTGGCGTCAGATGCGACTCTTCTGGGCGCCGTAGAGTGTTGAATTCATCACAAAGACTGTTTCCTCTTCCGAGACCTTGTTCAAGACCGTGGTTGGTAACATGTGAACAGTCTTGGAAACAGTCTTTGCTAAGTAAGCATTCCTTCAACCATTTCAGTGCTTGAATGGAAGACTCTGGACTGGAAGTATTCTCTGGCACAAGTCGTGCGGTCCTTACGCCCAGCCTCACGGCAGGATCTCCATCAAATGTTGTCATCAAGAGCCAAGCAAACTTCTCGCCTTGGCTCGGGATTTCGGACCCGGCCTGTGAGACGACTATGGTCAAGCCTTGTTTGTTGTGGACATGATGCCCATAAAAGACTCGAGCCTGTACGCTAGCCAGGTATTCGATATTGCCTTCGAAATATTTCAATTTGCTGTTCTCTGAAGTGACCCGTTTGTTGGCATGGTTGCAAAGTTGACAACTAGCGGAAGAGTAGTGAAGTTTGACGAGATTGTTGTGTAAGGCGAAACCATGTTCAGAAACAAGCTCCTCGATGCTCAGCTTGGCACAGACATTACAGAGATGCGAGGTCATGATAGTAAATTGACTGGTGTGAAGTTGAGAAATGGACCAGGTTTAGAACCATCACAGTTTTGTACACACTTCGGATTTCTTGAGCCTGGAGGATGATGTGATGTATGCCTGTATGACAAAACGTATCCAGTTCCTCACAGAAGATGGCGCAGTTGTGTGTTTTTAGTAAGCTACGGCGAAAACGCCGACGCTATTTTAGCAGCGTCCATAACATCGTGGCAGTGTTACAGGGATATCTATAGCCGATAGCGTGTGAGTTACAGTTAGGTACCTGCAAGACGCCACTAAATGAGACTCATACAGCAAGATCTTCCGCCTGGATAGGCGGTTAACGATCTGATCTGATACACATCTCAGTCACTGAGAAGGTCATGGATATAGAATAGTTACAACCAAGAAAAAGGCGAGGAACGAGAAGCTTAAAGAGGTCGCCAGTTTGAATTTTCATGGTGTAGATACCAAAGATTCTCTTCTGACAAACGGCACAATGAACTTCAAAGTGACAAGGCGGTGTTGAGTTGAAAGTAGGTCGACAGATTGACACCTCAGCCGCAACAACTACAAATGCAAGGGAGAGTCTGCATTCCAGCTCATGCTGTGCCCTACAAGAGGCTGCCAAGGTGGCTGGCTGGACCTGGTTCCCCCTGATAATAAGGTTTCTATCTTCAGTTCCACATTCAAGCACTCTGACTCCAATGCTTACACGGGACCTTTTTTTTGCCTTTGCTTGCTACCCTAATATAAGGTTTCAGCTGGGCATAAAATGCGCTGTTCACTTGCTTCCATCCGGCTTTTTTCCTCTTCCCTTCACTAACATCAACACATCACAAAACCACCCAAGGTACCTTTGAGTGGGTGGTAGGAAAGCGAAATCAAGACGGCATCTTTCATTTCGACACTACCTTATATGAGGATTACCCCAACGACATGGTATTCCAATACTACACGTTACTAGATTCTGGAGGGAGTGCAACAGTCGGTTACCAGACCCCTGTGAACTCGGGATCCTTTGTTCAATTCTCATTCAATCAGGCCGGCAAGATTCCTGGCGGGCCTAAACTCAACTTGGTCACAGTTCATCGAGTACCGTGGCCAAGCACTTTTGATAACACTGAATATGGCAAGGGGGCGCCCGCGAGGGCTTCTCTGATATATCTATAGGCATCGGTGTCTTTGAGGGCAGCCCGGTTGTTGTGATGGATATCATTAAGGGATGTCCTGATTCTTCTGAAGAAGACTGGTATAGACCTTCTATAGTTAGGGCCGCCGATTTCTTTTTCGATAGCCTCTGTAAGATATACATTAAAGGCCAGCTATTATAATAATTCAAGTAGTTTTATAATATATTGATGTTAGTAAAGGGAAGAGGAAAAAAACTGGATAGAAGCAATGCATGTTATGTCTAGCTAAAACCTTATATTAGGGTAAAGTAAGGCAAGGCAAAAAAAAGGTCCTATATAAGCATTAGAGTGTGTGGAGGAAGCACAAGCGGGCTGCTTAGCTGTGCTTTTGAATTGTGTGAAAGTAAGGTTGCTTTTCGTGCTCTACATTTTCTTGAAAATAAAGCTGTATATGTAGCATAGCGTTAGACTTTGGTCTTCGGATTGAATTGCCAGAACAAGCTTCAATAAGCATTAGAGTCATAGTGCTTAAAAAGTGTAATTCAAGATGGAAACCTTATTATCAGGTGGCAAGGGGGCCGATCGAGTTTAAATTGCTACCTACTTTGATTCGACAAGTCTTGAAGATCAATTGAGCCTGATGTTGAAAATGACGAACAGCGGTTATGGGTAGGGGCAAGGTAAACAAGCCACCGGGAAACATGCTGAAGGCCAGTAGTGTATTAGCTGGATCATGCCATGTGATAGCTATCTTCTTGTGATGTGATCTGGCAACTATCGGCTTTACACACCAAACAAAACTGCCGTTAGCTTTAGATGTACCAGTATTACAAACTCTAATTCTAATCACTTTCATCGTCTACAACCCCATGTTGCATCGAAGTCTGGTTCTGGTAACAAAACCCCTCTTTGGTTACTCAATTGCCGGGGCAACATTTCGGCAATGATCGACAGCATCAGTCAGTGCACAAGGAACAATATGCCCGCTATGTCTTGTGATCTGCAGCTATTCGAGTTAGTGCATGTCCACTATAGTGGGGGAGTAGAACGATCAGGATTAATTTGCTGGTAGATCATCGAGTTTCGATGCGATGTATTCCCCCGCCAGCGGCTACTTAATAAAGACCCGACCCCTCAATATATCCGCTTCGCCTTGTTTTCGACATCTTACCAATTTTACAGCATCCTGCTGGTTACCATGACTCCTCGTAGGTCTAGTACGACTAGCTTGAAGGACAATGAAGAGTCAAGAGGTGGAGAACCTCATGCCGTTGTACCGGCAGACATAGATTACCGAATCAGACGCAAGGTTGGTCGCTCCGCTGGTTCAAATAGCTATTGGGTGCTTACCGATGATGTTTTTAGCTCGATCGCCGCGTTTTGCCAATCGTCTGCTGTCTCTATGTCTTGTCTTACCTTGACCGCGGTAATATAGGCAACGCCAAAACTGCTGGTGCCCAGGATTCTCTAGGTCTTAGTTCCTCTCAATGGGCTTGGGTTTTGAACTCCTTCTATATTGCTTATATCCTGTTCGAATGGACGACCATGTTTTGGAAGATTTTCCCTGCCCATATTTACGTATCATGTCTATGTATATGGTGAGTCTCATTTTCCTCAGCCTTCCTATGCTTTTGTTCACATTCCTCAGCTGGGGTACGGCTGCTATGTGCTCAGGTGCAGCGAACAATATGGCCGAATTAGTAGTTACAAGAGCACTTCTAGGTGTATTTGAGGCCACCTTTGGCGCCGGAGCTCCGTACTTCTTGTCTTGTATCTACAAACGGAGCGAGCTGGGACTCCGAATGTCCATCCTCTTAGGCATGTCACCATTGGCAAACACTTTCGCTTCAAGTCTGGCATATGGCATAACACATATAACTGGGTCATTGGAGCCATGGCGATGGCTGTTCATCATAGGTGGCTTCTTCTTTGACTTCCCTCTCGGGCCCGATAGTGCTAACACTTGATTCAGAGGGTGCACCGACGATACTGTTCGCTCCAGTGGTGTACTTCTTCCTCATTGACTCACCATCTACCGCCAAGTTCCTTAATGAGGACGAAAGAAAACTCGCCGTTCAGCGATTGCAACTACAAGACAACACTTCAAAGGAAGCTGTTAGCTGGAAGCAGATTATAGCGGGAATGGTCGACTATAAAAATTACATCCACGCCATTATGCATTTCTGCTGCAACTTTTCCTTTGCTGCTTTGTCCAACTTTCTACCCACAATTGTCAACCACATGGGTTACGATTCGGTCACCGCGCAAGGACTTACCGCTCCAGCCTACTTTGCCGCCTTTCTCTGTTGTATCGCAGCTGCTTTCTTTTCGGACAAGTACGGATGTCGTGGGTATATCGTGGCATCATTTGCTGCAATGGGCACTGTTGGTTATGGTCTTCTTGCTGGCGTGCAGGACATGGACAAGACTGGCCCCAGATACGCCGGAGTATGGCTTGCTGCTTGTGGAATATTTCCTGCTCTCGCCATGAATATCACTTGGCTTTTGAACAATCAGGGAGGGGACTCAAAGAAGGGAGCCGGCCTTGCCATTTCACTCACTATTGGACAATGTTCATCTCTGATTAGTAGCACTGTGTTCCCGAAAGAAGATGCGTAAGTTGGCCTATATCCTGTCCGTTCTGTTCCTGTGGCTAACGTCTGATCAGTCCGTTCTTTACCACAGGTTGCGCCATAGGCTGTGGTATGAGTGGGCTTGTAGTTGTCTTGGCTCTAATCATGCATTTTGCATTGGATAGGGAGAATAAGCGCAGGGATAGACTGTATGGGTCAGTGGATGTGAATGCCGAGATTGACGTCTCGGAGCAGGGCGATAATAATCGGCAGTTCCGGTACATGACCTAGATTTTAGTAAAAGATTGATAGAGTATCTGGGATTGTATAGAGTCAAACGGTAACAAATGGTTATATGCATTGTCTTACTTTCGTACCAAATGGTATGTCGAGGATGCGGGCGCTGGAAAGTCCTTAAATCTGAAGTAAACGTTATCTCATGTGTTTCCATCTTCGTCATGGCCGGAGATAAGGCCGCTGATTCGCTAGTAAGTCCGTAGGAACAACCAATGGCGAAGTTCCACTGTCCACATACGATCTTACGTTGCATCAAGTAGCGTCTTTCGATTCGTTATTAGTAGCAAAGTCCGAAAGCATAAGGTCAAAGATTATCCCTCGAATAGCTAAAATCAGAAGTAGAACATAAGTAAATAAATGCCCCTTGACTTCTGACGACTCAGCCACAGACTTCTCACTTATTATTTATTCGCACTTTACATCTCAACCACCAACAATGTCAACTCCGAGCCTGGCAAACGCACAGCAGGTCAGGGACTTTGTCACGACTAAACATGACAAACCTTATCTGGCTATAGAGCCCGTAAGGTTACCTTTTCCTGAAGACTATGTCGTCTGTATCATTGGAGCTGGAGGTGCCGCTGGTGCAGGTCTAGCCAGGTCATTTGCCACAGCCGGTGCATCAGGCATCATTCTCGCAGCACGGACACAAGCAACCCTGGAGAAAACAGCCCGAGAAGTCGCATCCCTTAACAGCTCGACAAGAGTTGTCTCAGTCACATGCGACATCAGTTCGGAAACCGATGTGGTCAAGATAGCGACCGCCGTGAGAGAACAGTTTGACGGTAGGCTTGATGCAGTCATCGTTAATTGTGGATTCTCGGGCCCATTGTCAAAAGCTACAGTTATTGAAGAAGATAGTAGCGATGTTCAAAAGGCCTTTACTGTCCACTGCACAGGTACTTGGCTGGCAGCTCACCATTTACTTCCGTTCCTCCTCGAAACCAAGGGCAGCTTCATTGTGATTAGTTCCATTTCTGCCCAAGGAATCATTGGCTTTGGAACAACGTCCCACTACTGCGCAAGCAAACTCGCACAAGCTCGCATGGTCGAGATTATCCATGCCCAATACGCTGAGAAAGGTCTCTTTGTTGCCAGTGTGCACCCCGGGGGAATGAAGAGTGAATTTTCGCTGGCTGCGTCAAAAGACATCCAGCACTGTGAGTCATCTATACGTGTTTGATGGTTTAGCTAACATGAGATAGTGCTCAACGATAGCCCTGATCTTGTGGGGTGTTTTTGTGTGTGGCTTCTGAATTCCGATGGCATGCAGAGGCGCAAAGAAGTTCTAAACGGGCGATGGCTGTCTTGTAAATGGGATGTTGGCGAGTTGGAAGACAAGTACGAAGCTATTCAACAGCGCGATCTACTAAGGTTTAGGATGGCTGTTGAATAAAGTCACCATAGCACATCGTGATGTCAACAGCTTGTGTCGGAATACAATGCGATGTGAATTTTTCTTTCAGAGAAGCCTGAATTTTAATTGTGCTTCGATTTTTAGTAGTGTAGCTCAACTGCAAGGGGGGAAAGAGCGGTTGGTGATCCTGCGATATGGAAAGTGAGAATCTGTTTAAAATGACTAGATGATGTTGCTTAAAAGAAATTGCAATTCCAATGCCCTGTGATTAGATCCTGGATACCACAAAGCTTGGCCAGTCACTCAAAATGTTTCTAGCATAAGCAGCCTTCTCTCCTTGACTTCCATCTTGGACAGAGTCTCAATCTCTGCCTTTTTCAGTGCAATGAACCACTCAACATATTCCTGACCTAAAATACGAGTTGCCCAATCCAAGTCACTTTCAAGATCCCTCACTGCCTCTTCGAGCGAAGTTGGAAGGGCTTTCGTCCACTTCATTGCTTCTCGTTCCTCGTCTGAATAGAACAGGGTGAACTCTATGTTGGTGTTAGTTGGACCTCTGAAATACCGTCTGGAAACTTACTAGATGCTCCCTCGATCGTTAGAGGTTTTGGGTCGAGTAGGGCACTAATGATGCCAGCGACCATGGCATATGAGTTAGAGGTCGCGTCATTTATCCGGACTTCCCAGTGGTTCCTTGTGACTCGTCTAACTGGCATGTCTCGGTTGTTATCACCCCAGCCAACAAAGCCTCCAGTACACATCTTCCCAATGCCCACCCTCTCATAAGAGTCGATTTGCGACAGTCCAATCGCTGTAAGTGCCGGAATGTGGCTTAACAATCCGGCCATGGCTGTGTCGGGATCCCAAACTTTGTCCTTGCTTGTGGGATTTGCAGAAATGTGAATGTGCTGCCCGCTCTTCTGGCCTGTTTCCCCAAGGTAAGGCGTTGGGTAGAATGTAGCCACTAGGTGGGACTTATGCGCGATATTCTTGATGGCTTCCATAGCGTAGACGTATGCATCGACGGCCTCAACCGGGGGCAGTGGCGAGAGTGCGACTTCATACGCAGAGGGTCCATACTCTTTTACGGCTTGCTCAACCTCAATTCCAGCATCGACTAAGGCTGTGATGATTTCGCTGAGCAGCGGCCAAACCTTGGATCGGAGCGTCTTTGATGTATGTGCAACGCCGATGCTGCCCGGCTCTGCGGGATCCAGTGTTCCCGGAACGAGAAGGCAGAACTCCAACTCCATACCGACTAAGAACTCTAGCCCATGATTGGTCTTGGACTTTTCGACGAGAGCTTTCAAAATTTGTCTAGCGTCAGTGTTCTGGAACTCGATGTTGCCGAAACATACAGCAGTATTGGTATATCCACGGGCGCTGTGGTTTGCAACTTTCAGTGAGGAGACGTCAGGCCATATCTTGCCAGAGTCTACGAAAAATGGCATAAGTTTGGGAGTGAACTCTGCTGTTGTGGTGACACATGTGTCAAGGGGCGCACAGTTGAGATATCCATTGGACTCGACAATCTTCTTGAACGTCGAGACGGGGACGAGTCTTGTTCTTAAAACGCCGCAGATGTCAACCCATTGTAAAATGATTATCTTTACTGAAGGGTGTTTACTCCAGAAATCATTCTTCGTTTTCGAAGTGATAGAACTACTACGTCTGGAAAGCATTTCGGTGGTGAGGCAATAAGATAACCAACAAAGAAGGACGAGGAAGCTGATAAATACTCAGTATGAGATATCGGGGCTATGCTGACTTTTATGCGCCCGGTGAAAGGCACAGTCGATCTCTAGAGCATCCTGCCAGTGTTAATCGCTGACCAAACTGCATTCATGCATGGAGAATTGAGTCTCATCATCAAGCTTGTCTATCAAAGTAAGCGCTAAAATAGTGTGGTCAGACTGTGTCGGCTCTTGATAGGTGAATGAGAAACTTGGGTCAGATTCGAAGTCTGAAAAGAGGAAATCAGAGAGATATCGAATGAAACAAAAGAGGAAGTTATTCTACGACACACTAGCTTGCCATTATTTTTCGACAAGTGAGCAGGTTGCATAATCACGACGTTGTAGTCAAAGAATCCTTCATGCAAGAACGTCTTTGAGGGTGAATGGATATCTAGCGTTCTTAAAACAGTTGATTGACTGTCTGCGGAATCCATTAAGTGAAAAATAGATATGCAAAACCAGTTTCCGTCTTTGTCGATCAATGACATCAAGTCAAAGTGTCTTTAAATACCAGTGGCCAATACAGCTGCTCATGTTCACTCTCACAATACAAACAAAGAGTAGAGAAAAGCACAAAAAAGAAATTTAGTACTGATACCCTAATCATGGCAGTTGAGCCAAGTGAATAGCATAAAGACAAAGAAGTCAATATATGTTGAAAAATAACTGTATTCTTTAACTTGAACATATTACAATACAGTATAAATACCTTCCAACCTATCTTAAAACTCTGAGAAGAACCGCCGCGCTCATGAGCACTCTTAACTCTAGTCTAACATTACAATAACATCTTCCAGTGCCCTCTCATACCAAACTCCCGGAACCCTCGTTAGGGACCGCCATAATGGATTGTCTTACCATTTCTACTCCTTCCTCTTCTGTCACTCCAGCTCCCGCTTCTCCCATCGAGAATCAGGGTGACGTTTCCTCCAGTAACGCTATTGATCCCAGCATTCATATCTATGAGTTTGGCAAGTATGGTACCTGCAAGTGTGCTGGCTGCACCGGATGCAACCGAGAGATCTATTACATTTCTAGCAAGCAGTGCTACAGGTGCTACTGCAAGTGCCGAGTCTAAAAGAAGACCCGGTATTGGACGCAGATTTCATTATTGCATCTCTGGCTCAGGTTGCCGAGGTAAACGGTTTGTTGAAGTCTACTTGAGATGGGTAGACTTTGACTCAATCTTGGGATTTGGTAGAACCTTGGCATGACTGGTCCCGTAGGGGTTTCTGTTGGTTGATACTGACGACGTTCGTTTCCATTCCTTCTTGTCTTTTTGAATTGTAAGTGTTATTTCAACTGACATCGCCCCAATTAGTACTGTGACTAATTGCGAAAAGAACATATTTAGTCCCCCATTTAGTTATACGCAGCATGGTCAGTAATTATTTGCCTACCCTTGTGAATATGCTCTTTTCCCTTGCGCAAGGCCCACAACAATTAAGCGTCATGGAACCATTCATCCCACGTTGTGTTAATGCACGCAACTAATCATTGAATGTATGGTCAACAGAGAGGTGGAGCCATGATGAAAGAATCTCCCTTGTACTTCAAGACTCACTAAGTAAAATGAATAATCTTGCAAATGCTAGCTGTTACTATGCTGACTGAGTGCACAAGCGGTGAGGGATGAATTTCTCCTTCTGATGGCCCATTTATTGTGGCTGATTGTGCTGCTCCGCCATGCTTACAGGGCCCAGGAACGAGCCAGGATGAAGCCTGATCCAGTTGTCACGATAATACTGGCAGAATGAAAGTTATTCCGTGGCTAACCAATCAGTTAATTATTCTGCGATTAAAGGCAATCACTCATGCTTTTCTATATAAGCATTTTCTAAATATGATCATGTCAACTAGAGAATAACCGGATTCAATATGCCCGAACAGTTGGGAACATGTACTGGGTGTTTTACCAGCTAATCTTACACGCTCCACTATAAGTTAGTGGCGGGACTTACTGGACTGACTGTCCGCTAAGTGGTAAAAGCTTCGGAGAAAATATGGACTACTGGGGTTTGTCTGACAGGATGACATTCAGAAGGATTCAATGAGGCTGTGATATGAACCGATATTTTAAGAAATTAGACTGGGCAGCAGCAAAATCTTCAATGTTAATATGAAGTCTTTTTCCCTTTTGCTAATGGAGAGAAAGAAAAATATCTGCTTCTCGTGTCTTTCTGGAAATCGACATCAGATCACCGAGAACTATTCTCCCACACTAGATCTGGGATTCACCATCAATATTGTCCAATATGACTTCCCGTCGCCCTGACTTAGCCCAGTACCCCACTGGCTTCACAATTCTCCGCATCTTCCAAGCCGTCCTCAGCATCATCACAATCGTGGTGACATCCTTCACAATTAACGCGGTGGTTCTTCCAGGAAACTGTTTATTGATTGTTGCTGTACGTTTCTCTTATGTGCCGGACTATTGGAACCCACTAACGCCTCTCGACAGAGCTCAGCAACACTTCTGGTTTCACTATGGGGAGCTTTTGCCCATCTGTCATTCAGTCGCCTTTTCAGCTTCCGAGCCGCTTTTGCTCTTGATGGTGCTCTTACCCTTTTCTGGGCCGTTGCAATCGCTGTTCTGGGTGCTCAGACAGCCATTGTATGGATACACGGCTCTGATTATTGCGAGAAAAACAAGTGTCCTGACAACCTGATGGCCGTGAGCCACTTCTACGCATACGTCTTTGCCATTTGTTTTGGCCTTGGCATTATTGGTTTGTAAGTTACAGTTTTTCTTGGAGATGATTAGATGTGACTAACACGTTACAGAATATTTTCATGCGTAACTCTCATCTTCCATGGAGTGGCCAGCTGTCGTCAGCACAAATACAACCAAATTGGCACGAATAAGGAAGCTGAGCCAATTGATGTTGCCCCGAAGCATCCCCAAATTTCGACTGCTTATCAGGGGGCAGCAGGATACCAGTCATTGCCATAGTTTATAAGACCGTCATGTAGTTAAATGTAATTGATACCCATGTTATATGTCATGACAGTTGGCTGTCTGTCTTCTTTTGCCACCGCGGGCTATCGCCTATAGACCTGGACAGATCGTATCATTTATTTGCGGAGGACCGGACCAAATGTCTAAGAATAGTTGTGACCATTGGGTGTTACTTCTTCTTTACTTTGAAAAGGTGAACCGCGGCGACGTCGGGCGAGACGAGTCAATCCCCGGGTCGGCGATGTTCCACTTTTGTCGGCGACTTAACCGCGGAAGTTAAACAAGACCCCGATCGTGATCAGCATATCTAAAGTCTAGCTCCCGGGTGGCGCGGACTTCGGTCACTAGAAATTAGAGTTATAATATCATCATGCTTACAATATTACTATACTAGCGACTTCATATACCTTGGTACCCTTGTGAAAATATGTCAATCACCACTACAGTCCGGAAAGCGCTGCCCTCTTGTAACAACAAGCTGGCAAGACCCATCACAAGCTCTTTTACTTCAAAAGCAACAAAAAGTCAAAGGACTTTTGCATGCACAACAGCATCGTCAACAGTCAATCTCCCCAGACAAAAATCACCGAGCCTTGCAGCCAAGACCAAGTATCTTGCGCCATCAAACAGCTACCCAACACAAAACAGGACTGCGACCCGCGCCTACTTTGCAACGCATACAAGAATCATGTCAGAGCCGACAATTCATCCACTCTTCGAGACTGCCACAAGCACATGGCAATACGTCGTCGCCGACCCCATCACCAAGCATTCAGTCATCATCGACCCTGTGCTGGACTATGACCCCATCAAGATAGCAGTGTCAACCGGTTCGGCTGATGCAATCATCAAGCTTGTAAAAGACGAGGGCTATCAAGTTGACATGATACTTGAGACTCATGCCCACGCGGACCACTTGACTGCAGCGTCATACATCCAGTCAGTCCTGGCCAAGAGTCAGGGCGTCAAACCAGCCATCGGTATTGGAAGTCGTATCAAGCAGGTGCAGAGATTGTTTGGTGAGAAATATGGCATCTCAAGCAAAGAATATGAGACAGTCTTTGATAAGCTTTGGGAGGACAACGACGAGTTTTCTGTTGGTAATCTGGCTGCTCGGACTGTTCACTTACCAGGACATACACCTGATCACATGGGGTATCAGATCGGCAGTGAGTCTTTCTCTCGATTGACCTAAGTTCATATTACTAAACAGCTTCCAGGCAACGTCTTTGTCGGCGATTCAATCTTCAACGTTGACGTGGGCTCCGCTCGCGCTGACTTCCCTGGTGGCAGTGCACAAGACATCTTCAAGTCAGGTCGCAAGCTACTATCCCTTCCTGATGACACCAAAATCTGGGTAGGCCATGACTACCCACCAGAAGGCCGAGATTCTCCGCTTCCTTTTGCTACTGTTGCTGAGCACAAAAAGAACAATAAGCATCTTAAGGATGGAACGCAAGAGGATGAGTTTGTTGAGATGAGGAGGAAGCGCGATGCGACGCTGGCGGCGCCGAAACTGATCCATCCTTCGTTGCAGGTTAATATTAGAGGTGGACAGTTGCCTGCTCCGGGTACATCAGGATCGCGCATGTTACATCTTCCTTTAGTTACCCCAACATGGTAAATAGTGTCATTCATTTCAATGCCAGTCATCATTCTCCTACGTCTCCTATGTTACAGGACTTTACAAGTATAAGTGTTACCAAATCACATTATTCAACTACCCAAACTATTGTAATGGATGTTATCTAGCTAGCTAGCTTTCTAATTGGCATTCTTTATCTCATTTTTCATCGGATAGTTAATTCAACCCTTAGCTATTTGGGTACCTATGTATGGTGGACATGAAGGGGCGTACTTCGGTATCTGACTTTGAGTGATTGTTTATTGATGCTGTCGTTATTGTTCCTGATGATTGGTATGTTTGCCAATTGTTGCATGGATCTGGTAAGAGTCAGATGCGTTGGAGCTCATTTCCCGAAATGCAGCTGGCAATCTCAAATGAATAAGTGCCAGCCATTCTATAAAAATCTATCTCTACTATTTACCAAGGCTATTATATCAAGTATCTGCATACATTAACAATAAATCTATCAGGGAAAGAATGTTCTGAACAGCACACCGGCACCAAATAGGGAAGCAATAGTAATGAAGGAGCTCACTCCCATGCTCGCCATGCCACTTATTCCATGACCACTCGTACATCCACCAGCAATACGCGCCCCAAAAACCAAAAGAACTCCTCCAATGATTAGGTCAGGCAAAGATTGCTCCCGACTGCTAAACATTGCCTCTCGAATGGCAGGGACTTGAGTCATGGTCAACCAAGAACCTGCCACAAGTCCGCCGGCGAACAAAATGTTCTCGGGGATTGACTTGAGCGTCTTTCCGCTGAGCAAACTCCAAAAGGCACTTCCAAATTCTCCGTACGCGCCACTAACACCAACTGGCTTGTTGGTGAACAGGACAGAAGAAAGCTGCCCAACGCCGATAAGAAGACCGCCGACAATTGGATGCAGCAATGTTTCACTGCGCGGCGCTACAGCCAATATCGCAGTGAGGATACCAAGCAAGGTAATTTCGTACGTGATAAGGACTTTGTTCGCCGACCATCCGGTAATAAGCATAATGTTGTTATTCTCGGGGCGGCTCGTCGGCGGCTGCGGCTTGGACACCAACGGCCTGATCTTGGCCCAGGCAATCCCTGCAAGGAGAGAAGTGCACGCGAGCAACCGGCTGTGTCCGGCTCCAGCAGTGGCTTGGACGAGGACGGTTCCAGGACACGCGCCGGTTAAGCTTATCCCCAGACCGAGCATAGCCCCTCCAACGATGTTACCGTCGTAGGATCCTAGCCAGCCATGATTGGAAGGTAGTTTGATAGGAATTCTGTTATCGGCGGGCTTGCTCTTGTTGTAACCTGCAAAAACGACGGCGCTCGTGGCGGATGCAGTGAGAAAAGTGGCGAGCATGTGGAAGTCGGAGAGGCTGAACTGATCCCTGATGACTTGTGGATTTGCGACGCCCGAGAGGGTAAGACCAGTCCCGAAAACAGCCCCTGTCAGTAAGCTTGTCATGATTGTTTTTGCTGATGTGTTCTTGTCTGACTCTAGAACGGAACTTGACTTGACAGAATTGAGCCACGAGAAGGATTTAATGTTTTTTAAAGAGGCGATTGAGACTACAAAACTCTAGTAAATTATTAATCAATTAGTTCCTCGCTGTCTAGAATTAATTCTAATGTCCGCTATTCCCAACGCCAAGTGGAGCCACAAACTCAAATCAGTCAATTCTTTAGTCCCCGATAGCAGCACAATTAAGAGCCGATACCATCAAGCCCCCGATATCCACAATCCCCGGGATCAAGTGGAGAAAGATCCGGTTCGGTAGTCGGACACTGATCAGTGGATTGTCACTTGCCGGGTAGTTTATTCAGGTTCCGTGTCGGTCTGTGGATGGGAACGGCACTCGCTTTTACGCGCGTACTCCAATGCCGCTCTCACCGCTTCGCCAAGATCCGCATTGAAAAGCGGCCTGTCAAGCGCAAACACCGGGAACAGTCGCTTCTCGCCACTGAGGTCATTGTGTCGCGTGCCAATTGTATTCTCGTCATCTGTGCTGGTTCTTCTTCTGTGATCGCCCTCAGTTGCTTCGCCAAATGAAGTAGCCATTGTAGGAGCAACTGCCCAAGTTCCGAATGAGTAGCCATCTTCTGTATTGCTTTGGCCGAACCCGACAGCTGCTAGAGCTCTTCGCGCCCAGCGGTTGTGTAAGCCGCCAAAGTGCCACTGTATCGTTGATGGACTCGCCCATCGATCCAGTGCATTTCGTACATCTACCAAGCCTTGTACGCTGGTGATGTCAATGTTGTTAATTGTTGAACAGTCTATGACGATGGCTCGTAGCACAGGTAAATTGTTGTCCTGTTTGCACAATCCTGATGTGTCGCACCAAAGAGCCTCGCCCTGTTCTTCCTTGTGCTCCTCTGTCGGGCGTCTAGTATGGGTGTAGACATAGTCCGTCAAGCTTTTTAGGTGTTGCGCCTGGTTGAGATAGTTCAAGCCTTCAGGGAAATGGTAGATGAGAACACCACCGTGTGGGCTTTCCACCAAGACATCCCGGTTGGAAGCGTCGTTTCGGTCCAAACTCAGATAAATATCACGGGCAGCTGACTTCTTAGAATCACCTGCATTTTCTGACGTCTCGGCATCCTGCTCAACTTCGACTTTGCCCAGGAACTCGCCCCTCGTACGTGCAATCCGCACAAGCAAGAGCAGAAACGAGAGGCCTGTAGTAGTGTAGATAGCGGGTTCAAGACCAGTAAATACAGCCATGACAACACCAACAATCCAGATCAAGCATTCGAAGGGTGACAGACGCCAGTACTTGCGGACTGTAGAAGGCGGTGCGATGAGGTTGAAA
Source organism: Fusarium palustre (assembly GCA_014899045.1). Lineage (NCBI taxonomy): Eukaryota > Fungi > Ascomycota > Sordariomycetes > Hypocreales > Nectriaceae > Fusarium > Fusarium palustre. The sequence goes on along the minus strand of JAAVUH010000151.1, from coordinate 83,809 downwards.
ACAGCATGAATGATTAATCCAGCCAACGCCGCCCTTGGAATAAAGTAAAACACTCCGGTCAGAGCATAAAGTGCTAGAAGTAACATGAAAGCGCTAAAAAGCCCAGCCAGTGGCGTTTTAACACCTGCCTTGGAAAGGACGGCTGATGCTCCGAAAGAACCAGTGCAAGAGTAGCCTCCCAGGAATGGCCCAAGGATATTAGCTGTGCCTTGAGCCATGATCTCCTGTGATGGGACGACGTCGTATCCGAGCTTCTTGCCAAAGCTTTTTGCAATGGCGATGTGCTCGACAATAAGAATGATTAATATGATGGGACTTTGAGGCAAGATTGCGCCGATGAGATCTGCCTTGAGGGCTGGTGGTCCAGCGTGGATGAATCCTGAACGTGTTAGCAGCCGATGGTAGTGGTAGGATGGAGGATCAACGTACCTTGATTGATATGGCCAACAATCCTGAATTTACTCTCACCCTCAGGCAAATTGCGATTGACTAGATAGCTGACCAGAGTGTAGAGTAGCATGGCAAAGGTGAGGCGTAGTGACGACATGATAGACCAAAGTTTCTTTCGCGCAGGCTGACGAGCTTCTAGTTTTGTAAAAACGTACTTTGCCAACTCCAACAAGACCAGGCAGGTGATACCAATAGCAGCATCAAGTTGTGTATCAGGAAGTTTGCGCATGGTAGAAATAAGTACTTTATAGGGATCGTCTCGTGTGTTGATTCCAGGGATACCCAGAAGGACTGGTAGTTGAGTGCACATGATGATTATGCTGGCAGCCGTGATGAAAGCTGAGACGGGGATGTAGGGAATGACCTCGACTAGCCATCCCAGACGAAGCAGGCCTAGTGCAAACAGTATGATACCAGTCATGAATGATAATGTTTTGGCAATCTCGACGCTTGTGTATGTATCCGGTCGTGCCTCGTGGACATGTGTGATGATTTCACCGACGAGTAGTGAGCCGATGGCTGTTGTCTAAGGAGTATCAAGTCAGCTAAGGTTGTGATAGAGTCTTGCGGTTTACCTACTCCGATAACTATATCTTTTGAAGTACCGAAAAGCCAATATGTCGCTGCACCAGCGAAAGAAGTATATAGTCCAAAGTCTGGTGGGAGCGTAGCCAAGAGCGCATACGCCATGGCTTGAGGAATAACGACTAGGCCAACAGTAAGGCCAGCGATACTATCCCCCACAAGCCATCGCCAATTATATCTAGGCAGCCAACCGAAGCACGGAAACAAAGATTTTAGATATCGTAATGAGCCATCTGCTGTAGGTATACACTGCTTAAGCTCTTCCGTAACTGTTGGTTCGGCTTCGAAAAATGGATCATCTATCGTCTGCTTCATCTTGGACAGTAGTCTAAAACATCAACTAATTGAAAAATAAAGATTCTGGGGAAAGAAAGAGAAAAAGGGCTTTATTTTGTGGACCGACAAGGGAGAGTTTATACGAAAAATGCTTAAGGGGGCTGTTCCTTTGAGGTCCGACAGCCGCGCCGGCTGGACCCACGAGGCGGACGGGATGCTCGGCGGGTCGCGCTATCTTTGCAAGTCGCCGATCGGTTGGAGAACCCGGACGGCGCAAAAGTGGCACCGATAACCTCGACCGGTTCAGAAAAAAAAAAAAGCGGTTATCATCGAGATCTAGACTGGTTGTCCAAATCTTTGTTGTTTGCTGGTGTTAGTCGATTGGTCACTCGCACAAAATCTGGTCACCGACTTTAATCAAGGTAACTTTCGGGCATCGGGAGGATAACGCACAGACACGGTACCAGGTTGTTTGGTCTAGAATTGAGATCGACCTCGGATGTAAATGGGCAATGTTGGGTATCGTTATCATTGGGGGTGTTACTTTGTTGGGTTAGGAGCCAGTTCTTGGAAATGGAAGACTTGATGCCACTTGCCAGAGTAAAAATGATGTAGCCAGCTTGTGCCATTTTACGTCCGCTCTCGGTCAATATACTGTGTACCTAAATAGAACTAAGTCTCAAGTCTTCAGCCATTTATTTCCAAGGCACTATCAATCTCTCATTATACTACCGAGGACTGAAGAGAATTCTCTACGGCATTGCCGACACTATCTTGCGTCGAGTCCCAAATTTCCTCACCCAAACAACAAGCCACATTTCTGCCATTTTGTTCCATGACGTTGAGGTAGAACATTACCGAATACAGTGTCAAACTCGTCATGTTTCCAGTCTGGACGTTCTACCTTGTATAATCGGTAGTTATTGGCAGATTTCCAGACTTCTTCTATACGCAGGCAAAAAGAAACGTTCAATCCAGATCACAGAATATGCATAGTGACAACATGGCTGAATCGCTTATTATTTTTAATACATTATCCCCAATTAAAACAGGTTGAGGAGCAATCCCATCATGTCGATAAAGACGATGGCTGGCTGGTACAGTATAGAGCAAAAACAAAAACACAAAAGAAACAGCTTGACAATTCCACAGTTTAGGAATCAAGAATCGGACCATACGCCGGAATACCACGACTCTCAAGCCCATACACCACCTTGGCTGTAACAGATCTGTTGGAAATAATACAAACACACTCAGCACCACTCTCTTTATATGCCTGGTAAGCCAGTTTCACCATATCCGGTCTTCCCTTCGCGTCGGTATCCCAAATAGTGGCATCTGGGTCGCACGCCAAAATCGTGTCGAGAATGCCTTGACCATATGTCGAGAGAGGGTTCTTGGTAGACCACACCACTTTGCACGGAACACGTCGCTCCATGATGACTGGTAGACAAGGTCCGATTCCAGAGCCTGTGGCCACTAGGACAACTTTTTTGAATAGAGGAGCGATGGCAAGGACACCGGAGGCGGGTGTTCCTCGTGTCCAGATAGATGTCGGGGGCTTTTCAATGATACGCTTCGTCCAGTCTCCAGCCTTGGAGACCACAATGGAGAAACCTTTACCGCTGGGTTCAGGGATAGCTGCAAAGGCATGCCACTCCACTAGTGGCCGATCGGTGATGCGAACACCTCGAGAGGAACAGGGTGGCGGTGTGTCAAAGTCAAAATGAAGACGAACAGCGTGCTTGGACAAAGGCTCAGGCACGACTTTGACACGTCGGAGTCTGGTCCAAGGAAGGGCGATGCACAATGTGATAAGTGAAAGCAGCCAGATCGTCGGGCTCTCAGCCAAGGCTGGACCCAGAGGTCCCGTTGTAGAAGCTGCCGTTGAGACAATAATGTGAGCCCACACAAGAGCCACAGAAGTCCATCCCACAAATCGATGCGTCCACTCGAATTGGTCGTGCATCTTCATGCGGATAGAAGGCCAAGCCATGCCGAGGATGAAGCAGAGGAACCCTAGAATTATATATGTCAGAGCGAGAACGACTGACTTGATCTGTGCTGGATGCTTCTCGGACAGAAAGTCGCGCGTGACCGAAATGGTGTACATGAACCACCAAGCCGTAGCAGAGACAGCACAGCCAGAGTGCACGCCACCATTGTGATACACTCGAGCAAAGTGTCGGCGGATGGAGAGCGGGAAGGAGGTCGGGACTCGGGAACAGGTGTAGAAGATGGCGTTGACGACGTACTCTTGGCGGACGAGGACTGCGGCGAGGAGATTCGACGCAACAGCCGTGGCCACGTGCGTGGGCTTGGGGTAGTAATCGTTATCGCGGCTGTTGATCAAAAGAATGATGAGAATCGTTAGGTTTGTAATAAAGATGAAGCCAAAGAGCTTGCGGTAAGCCGAGAAGGCAGTATGTCGCAGCCATCGCCAGCCATGGATACCATTCTTTTCGGGAAGGGGAAACTCCTCCTCGTTATATTCGTCCACCAGCGGCTTATCATCCTTTTCCAGATCTCGCATGATGCTGGTGTTGGTGCCGACGATAGTTCCATCGCTTGAACTTGTCATTGACATCAAGCGTTCTGGAGAAGGCCACAAGGTCTGTGGCCTGGGCTTCTCCTCCACAGTCAGACCCAAAGTGTCTGTCAGTGCACCCTCAGTTGCGATCTTCATCAGAGCGCGCTTATCGACTTTACCATTAGGCGTGAGCTCGAGAACAGGTAGATGCTTCCAGACTGATGGGACGGCATAAAAGGGCTGCGATTTGCCGACAGCGGTTTTCAGCTGACCCTCGTCGATTTGGACGTTTGAAGAGTAAAATCCCCAGAGTTTGTCTTCAATCTTAAGGGCGCAGCCCTTGATAACACCAGGGGTCGTTTCGATGGATCGCGAAACGCCGTCGAGTTCGACACGAAAGCCTTGGATCTTGACTTGGTCGTCTTTGCGGCCGAGGGGTAAAAGGCTACCATCTTCAAGCCACTGAGCTAGATCACCGGTGTTGAACATCATATTTCTAAGAGTAAAGTTAGTCGAGTCATATCAGACTTAGTGCGTATCTTACTCACCCGTCATTGGTAAACTTGTCCAGCTTATATCGTGTGGCTGTCAGTTCAGGAAGATTGATGTAACCCGCTGACACACCAGGACCTCCCGCCCACATGACACCAGGCTGACCGATAGGGACAGGATTCTCGTCGTCATCCAAGATGTAGACATTGGTATTGGGGTTGGGCTTTCCAATGGATAGTGGGATACCGGGACGGTGAAGATGGCAGGTGTTGAGCATGCTGATTTCTGTAGGTCCGCAGACGTTCCAGAAGTTGATATGAGGAGCCCACTTCTCGGCGAGAGCCAAGGGGCAAGGCTCACCACCAACAGCAATGGTGTCGACATTGGGGAAGTCTTCAACGTTGGGCATGTACTTGAGAACGACGGAGGGTGTAGCGATAATGGTGTCACAGCGTTGAAGACATTCTGTCCAGGGTTGAAGACCACTGCCTCGGATGTGGAGTGTGCCACCGTTCATCATAGTACCCAGAATCTCCCATGCACCTGGTTTCATTGATTAGCCAAATTATTAATTTAGGTGAAATGAACTTACACATGTCAAAAGCAACGTTTAGCTGCTGCGCCACATTCCTTCCAGGTCGGATGCCCAGCTTAGAGGGTTCCGCCAAAAGTGTATTTGTGACACCCCTATGGCGCACATCAACACCCTTCGGTCGTCCAGTAGTGCCAGATGTGTAGATGATATATGCGCCATCATAAGTGTTGACGTCGACCATGGGATTTGATGGGTTTCCCATATGCCAAAGGGGTGAAGTGGCGTCGAGGTCAATCACATTGACCATGTTCCGTCTATCATGGGGAATACTTCGAACCACCTTTTCAAAGAACTTGGGGAGGCACAGAACAACTGGAGCATCAGAGTCGGCAATATCGAAACCCAAAGTGTCATCTGTGACAATGCCACCATCCAATGGCACGTATTGTCCGCCGGCTTTAAGAACAGCCATGATGAACACCACCATCTCGATGCATCGCGAGTAGACCAACACAACGCGATCACCTATCCTTAGTCCGTAGGTGGAGATGAGCTCGTTGGCGAGCATGTTCGCTCGTCGGTCTAGTTCAGCATATGTGATTGTGCTTCCATCGTAGTGTCGAACCGCTGTGAGATCAGGATGCGCCTGCGCAACTGCCTCGAACGCGTGGTGTGCGACATCGTAAGGGATGGGACACTCGACGCCCTTGCTGAACTTATTGAACAATACTCTATCCGCCAGGGAGAGGTTATCGAGAGAACTAAAAGAGGAAGAAGACATGGTGAATGGTGGGTTGGGAGAATTAGGAGATCGACAGACACATCACACCACACATCACAGGGGAACGATCTTTGCTCCACGGGAAGAAGCATTTAAGTAATAAACCCCAGACACGGAATCACTCTTGAAGCCCAAAGGTTCCGTGCCAGGGAAACGAGATTCGTTGTCCGAACTGGAAAAATTACCGCTGTTGACCCCGTTCCGAAGCACTGTTTCGGACCAAGAAGCTTTTCGTCGTATTCCATTGTTTCGTCGCTTGGGTATTGTGGACTATCATCCCTGGGGGCGATTCGTAAATCAGCGGCCCTGCACTAGAGCCCTGATGTTAACTCATGTGTATTATTCTTTATTTACTATTACCTAGTGGGTTTTGCAAAACAAGGTTGCATTAGTTAGATCGTTTGGAACGAGATGCATAGACCTCGACCTCCGTGTCTTGTCATTTAACCCCAAGAGGTTAAAGCAGCCGCCGACTTAGCTGGAACTTGGAAGTCAGGGCTTTGAGAAGCTGTCGTATCCTGACAAGCTTGGAATTTTTCCATTTCATGGCATTGTCCAATCAGATGTACCAGAGACCAGAAATCTCTGTTGTCCCAAAACGATACGGAGTAATGGAATTGATACAAGTTCCACTGCTGTCAGTGGAAAAAAGGAAAAGAAACGGTTTAGCGTACCGTTCGGGGCGGAGACAGACTTGCAGGGGGTCCCTGAAACAATGCATGCCATCCATGTCTACCAGGTACGGGGAACAAACGCTGTCAGTTGTTATGTGTGTTATGTCATGACGAACTTCCATTTTGGTAGGAAACGCACTGATATGACTCAGATAGTAGTAATCAAGCTGGCGACACAAAAACGGCAAACTGGACCGTTGACAGGACGAGGATCGACGGATTCGCCTACCTCAAATGCCGAAACGACCGTTCCGGATCCTGTGACAAACGTCTCTCTCCACTTGGTTGAAACTTGAGAGCCTTTTTCTTTTTATGCGGATGCGTCAAGATCACGCGCTTCACGAGTGTAAGCTTGGTGATAGAAGTTGAACATAAACTTGAACTCTTGTCACAGAAACAAAACACTCTTGCATCATCATCACCATATTATTTCTTTTTTCCTGCTCAACGATACTGTGTACCCTACTTCTCTGTCGTCACGCCAAGCACACACACATACGTATACCACAATGGACAGTCTTACGGACCTGAAGCTTTCCGTCAAGGAGGAAACGGGCGTTGCAACCATCCAGTTCAACAGACCTGCAAAGCGCAATGCTTTCGCGCAAAAGACGATTGATGAAATAGTGGCCACTTTGGCCTACCTTGAATCGGTGGATACTGTCCGCGCCGTCGTTCTGACTGGTGGACCAGAGGGTCATTTCTGCGGTAAGTTCCTGAAGATCAGTACCACTATGTTCCACCAGTGATGGCAGTTAACGGCTGCTAACAATAACTGGGATTCAACAGCCGGAATGGATCTCAATGAGCTTGTTGAGCTTTCCACTTCCAAGGCTCATCAGATTGCCTTTCTCAAGGACTTGACAGATGCGCTTGATCGATTCACCAAGCCCATCATCGCCGCTGTCGTAGGCTATGCGGTACGCGTCTGCTCATCTCCTGTCTTGCCAATGCTAACTAGATACGTATAGCTGGGCGGTGGTTTTGAGATTTCTCTTGCAGTAAGTGCACCGGCATTTCCAATATGTGATACCTGTTAAGCTTATTTCACCGTCTGCAGTGCGACATCATCTACGCCGCCGAAGATGCCATGTTTGGTCTTCCCGAGGTCAAGATTGGAACGATCCCTGGAGCTGGGGGTACACAGCGTCTGGCACGTGCCCTTGGCAAGCACAAGGTTTGCAGTCCATACACCCTCTGTCATGCCATGTCTGGCGAATTGCCCTGGCCGGGCCGTCTTTGCATGAACATACAGCATGATCCACATGTGATGATAACTAACTATCTCATCTAGGCAATGGAATTCGTCTTGACCGGCGAACCTGCAAGCGGCGCAGAATTTGAGCGTCTTGGAGTGGTCACAAAGGTTTTCCCCAAGGCGGATGTTTTACCTGCCGCAATTGCCTTGGCCGAAAAGATTGCAAGGCTTTCGGGTCCAGTCATTAAAACGGCTAAACAAGCTGTACTGACAGGTACGTTTATCTTGCGTATTGGTTCCATGCTTTGATCCACTGTTACTAACGTAGTGCTCCCCTGTATGAAGTGGAAAATAGCACCTTGAGCGCTGGCATGACCCATGAAAAGGCCCTGTACTACTCGACTTTTGGCCTGAATGACTTTCAGGAGGGAATTCAATCATTCCTTCAGAAGAGGGCACCTACATTCAAGCATTCTTAAAATTAGCTCTACATCATCCCTCACTGCTATGATATCATGAATCAATTACCAAGTTTCGTCAAATCTCGGCCTCAAATTCTCCACGGTCTTTCTACTTGGTATAGCACCGAGTCTATTATTATCCCACTAAGCTCGTCTATTCTGACTTTCGGCTCCCGTCCGTAGCTTGTCGATTGAGTTTTGGCAAGATTGAGTTTTACTACGTATAAGATTTTCCCTTTTTCGCCGGCATTGACGCTTGATCAGCGATGCGAGACAGGCGTGTCTTCCCATCCTGGTCAATCAGCCGAAACCTTAAGCTCGTATGTTGTTCAAATCTGGTTTTTCTCTGCAACAAAAAACAAAACTTGCGCCTTGGCATTTTCATCCCCCTTTGCGCTGTAACCCTCCATGCCAGGGTCCCCTTGTGGAGTTGACACTGCAATCCAACTAGAACTGTGGAGATCTCTGTAACACACCAAAAGTGTTTGGCGCGGCCGTACTCCGCCATACGTGAGTGGTTAATTCAGAATTACCTTGTGGGGGACATAACCAACTTATCCACTCAACTCAAACATAGCCCTTGGGCAGAGCTCGGCCGAATGTCACCAGGAGAAGAAGCAATTCGCAAGACGATACCTACTGCTGTTGGGCATCCTGGGCCCAAGCTCGACTTTGATGCGCAACTAGTGACCGTTGGTCGCACTATCTCGACTAGTCTAGGTTGCAGTTCGCGTATCAACAAGTTCCGAAACCGTTTCATATGGCGAGAAAGAGAGCACGTTGTTTTCGGGAGAGTTCCTGCTCTTCATTCGTCATCTCCGTCGGCAATTGTATCAACGGACAATCTATAGTTCCGTGGCAATAAAACCTGCCTCTTCCAGCGTCCGGGTCAACATCCGTTCAGACCCTTGTCCTACAGAGCAATTGTTCATGCAGTCAATCACCCGAGTGGGATGGTGGGATGATGAGTAAGTGAAGACGCCTTACATAAAATTGGATGAATCAACATGTGATACTACTTCGAGACATGCCGAGTCACGTAGTATTACAATCACAGATGGCCCAGAATTGATGTATATTGGCAGCCCAGTGATAGGGTTGACAGCGCCTTACCCTGCAGGGCATTACCTCACCACTGGACCAGAAGTGGGATACCGATCGTATCTTAAAACCCTGACGGAAAATACTTATTTTATATACCTTCCGTATATGATATTGAATACGAGATTTCAACGGTCAGTTACATATCCCTTCACACAAAGCGACGTATCTGCCTTTACTCCCGGATCGCTTCTGCTTACAGACATGCAACTTTTTCGGAACGTAAGCTATCAAACCAAAAATAAATAACAGAATGCAAAGAGGCAGGCTAGGTTCAACTTAGCAACGTACGTCAACGCGACATAAGCGGGACCCTTTGACAGTGTTACAACTCAAGCAAGACTACGTCTTCAGGGTGACGTCGGGATATGCAAAGTCCACATATATTGAGTTTGCAAGTTAGCCTGACGTATACGAGATCAACATTTATAAATGATGACAGCACGGTGAATAGAGTTTGACTACCGTCTAGACCCAACGGCATATTAGACGGTCCATGTGACAAGCGGGCTTGGAGCGTTACACAGCAAAGATCCAATGAACCTGTAGACTCCACCAAAGCTGTCATGAGCCCTCGCTCAATGAGACTGTAAGGCCTGACGATAGCCTAGGAAGATTGGGATGACGCAGCTTTCATGATTTTAGACTCAAGAATACGAGCGCAGTCACGATGTTTTGTATGTACATAATTTAGTCAACGCGAGTCACGTTTCTATCATCATGCAAGGTTCTGGTTGGAGCCCTACGAGTTGCTCGATTAGTCCCTTGAACATGGATGTTGTGCTCTCAGTATTCCTTCATGCTAACTGTGAGAGTAGTGCACTGGTTAAACAATTAGTATCAAGTAGAATCAATATTTGAGTAAGCTACTGCCTGTAATCAAACGCGTCGGGAATCAGTCTTCATCTATAAAGTAGGCAAACCCGACAGGATACATAATTGATGCTCAAATGAGAGACTCAGATTTTATTTATAAGATAGGTCTAATAGATAGAACGAATACAAACTCGAGATAATGCCCAACTGATACCAGATAACTGGCACCGAATATGAGCCCGTGCGATGTCGAAAGAGAAAGTCTAGATGCTATGAAAGGCAGGAAGGCCAGCCGTGGAGCTATTGTCATGAAACCGGAAGCTCTGGGCTATGAAGCAAGCCCAAAGGCTAGCCAATAATGCATGTTTAGAGTCGTGGGCCCTGAGTGTACGCCGCCATTCCGATCCAAGAGGCACGATTGCCCAAACTCTTCAAGTCGATAACTTGTGGACCGTAAGAAGGATTATCGAGGTCAAAGATGGCGACAGCTGGAGCAGCCTGAAGCGCGTACAATTTGGACCCGGATACCACCCCGTCAAAGTTCCCCATGCCCTGCTCGTACCCAGTGAGAGTTCGACTGATAGCCTTTGTCTCTGTGCTGACAGCGTTGACGTTGGGGACACCCGCGTCGAGAAGATACACAGATCCAGTTTTGGGAGAGCTGGCAGTCCAGCAGGTGGCCATTTGCGTAGTGATGTTGAGGATACTGCCAGTGGTGACTCTGTAGTCCTCGGAGACGGATACAAATGCAGCACCGTAAGTGGGCGTAGCAACTACGGCGGAGCTTTCGTCGTAAAAGGTCATGGTAAAAGGGATGGGCAGATTCTCAGGCCTGGAAACCACAGCCTCCTCGCTCACAATGCCATTTTTGATCTTGTAGGCGTAAATATAACCATTATTCATGCCGTCGCCTTTGATAACGACGAAAAGAGCGGTCTCGGAAGGGTTGAAGACGATGTTTGAGACAGTATTGGGAGGGCCAAGAATCGGGTTCGTCTGGTTCGAGACCGGCAACGCCCGAAGGCCGCCAACTGGCTTGACACCTTCCTTGCGAGAGACGCTGAAGCACTGAACACCAGGCTTAGTTCCTGTGTTGGCAACGCATGCGGTTTTGTGTTTGCGGGAGTAGGCGACTGTGTTGGGAACGGTTCCAACAGTGTCCATGGGCTCTCCCATGAGCACAGGATGGGTTGGATCGTGTTTGGGAATATTGAAGGCAGCGAGAGTGTTGGAGCCGGCGTTGACGGTGAACAAAAGGTTTCCATCTACAATGACAGAGCCTTGGGAGAAAAGAGGATCTAATAAGAAATATCAGTATAGTCGCGGTATCGGTCTGCCTTTTGTACTCACCAGCCATGACGGAGCCGTTCGCGTTGTTGCCAATCATGCCATTGCCGCCAGTTGAAGTCCTCACAGGCTCGCCCAGCGAGCCATCCCTAGTGATGCCAAAAGAGACCACGGAGGCACCATGAGGGTCACTGTCCAGAAAGTACAGTGCTCCATTAGACTTTGCAGGCTTAGGGAAAGCCTGAGCCCACGAAGCTGCTAGGACGAGGAGAGAGATGCTCTTCATGATGTAGTAGTGAGTGCAGATGTTGTATAGATCGGATAATCGGTTGTATGTTGAAATGGTTGGATGCAGATATAGAGACGATGTGGTTTAGCGAGCAACTCTCCTTTCCTTATATGTCTTTCTTATCAATGTTGTTGTTGTCTCGATAATCAACATCTTTGAAGCTAAATCAGTGCCGACGTGCCTAGCTCGTCTAAGCCCCGAGTTATCCAACCGATTCAGTTCCATGGGGCGCTGGTGTTTACATCACCGTCAGCCGTTTGTTCCGTGTTAGAGAAACAATTGCATCATGGTTGGCTTAAGATTGGTCAATTGCTAAGCATGTTTCCCAATTAGGAACATGCTCGATTATTCAACTCTGAAACAAAGACAGAATCAGCTCCACAGAAAGACAGCTGAGCCACGTAGCTGGTATTAGGCGTAAGCTGACTGCGGCTGCTGCGGATATAAATGGCGGGAAGATTGAGCTAACGAGATGCCAGAGTCAGATTTGTTGACACTTATCCGTAATAGGAAGTTTTGATTAGAAGCTGCGTCAAAGCTCTGAGACTACTGTGAGCTTCGCGTAAAGACGGACTGTAAGCTTTCATAAATGGAGACGCTCGCCAAGAAGAATTGATCCTGCTTGTACAAGACAACTTACGAGAGCATAGAAATTGTTAAAAGTCACAAGGTGAGGCAAAATTCGCACGTTTGCTCTGCAGGCAGTATGAGACCATGAATTGATCAGATACGCGGAACTATCTACATCAAGATCTCTAGAAAATCGATCTGGCAAAAGCGATTCGGCTAATTTCAGTTTGCTGTCTTGCTGTGTAGCTCAACTAAAGTGTTGACTTGAGGAAATGTCTGGCTCAATGTCATTCTCGGGCGTGGGTTCAGTAATGACGCTAGATTTGAAGTGATTGAGGCCAATCACGTGCACTGTAAGATTTTGTTTCTTCTGAGTAGCCCACAATTAAGGCTGACTTGTGTCTGGGCGTTCCTCTTTCGATCATCCCTCCTCTTACCTTGTTACTACTTCCCTAGTAGCCAACCGATAGATGGCCTCATTCCATCTCCATCATCTCGCTACTCTCGATACGGATCTACCATGCGACTCATCAATGTCGAGACCTTGGAACTGGAATCTTTCGTTGGGGACCCAGGCCGAGAAGTGCCAGCATACACCATCCTCTCACACGTCTGGACGAGCGAGGAAGTTTCCTATCAACAAATGACAGGGTCTCTCCCATTCTCGGAAGACTCGAAAGGATACCGCAAGATTGTCGACTTCTGCACCAAAGCCAGAAGTGAGGGATTTGAGTACGCTTGGGTAGATACTTGCTGCATAGACAAGACGTCAAGCGCAGAACTATCAGAGGCCATCAACTCCATGTTTCTATGGTATCGCAAATCAGATGCATGCTATGTATATCTACAAGATGTACCAAGCACAGAAAACCCGGTGTCTCAAGGATCTCAGTTCCGCCATAGTCGCTGGTTCACACGCGGATGGACGCTGCAAGAGTTGCTCGCACCACATGAAGTGATATTCTTGGCCGATAATTGGCAAGAGATCGGTACTAAAGCCACTCTAAGTGGGACAATCTCGGAGATAACCAAGATTGACAAAAAAACTCTGGTCGGACGCACATGGACTCACGTCAGCATCGCCATGATCATGTCCTGGGCGTCAATGCGACAGACTACCAGGTTGGAAGACCAAGCATATTCCCTCCTAGGTCTTTTCGATGTTAATATGCCTCTCATATATGGCGAAGGTCACAAAGCATTCTATCGACTACAAGTGGAGATAATGAAGCTCTCAAACGACGACTCGTTATTTGCATGGTCTACAGAGCCTTTACAGGACAAAGGATACTCCACCGGCGAGGGCACGTCTGCAAGAGGCTTCCGTTTTCTAGGTCTGTTAGCACCGTCTGTCTCTTGCTTTAGAGATTCCCATGATATCGTGACGCCCAAGGACTGGCCCGATAGCCATTCGCCTTATGATATGGCAAAGCAAAATATCAGTCTGTCAGTTGTGCTCGTCAGACTATGTCCATTACCAGCCGACCCCAAGAATCTTAGCTGTAGACTTGACGAAGTCGATGTAGTCGGAACTGTGAGGTTCTCAAAGAACGTTCACCCGGTGAAAGCCATCGACCACGGCCTTGTCATCACACCTGCTAGGCGAAACTCCAAGGGATTGCAAGTAATGTGTCTGCTCGCCATATTACGATGCTGGAACAAAGATGGGTATATCGCGATACCCATCAAGAAATTGTCTACCGGCGGTTTCCAACGAGTGGAAAATGGCTATCGATGCCGATGGTTCAGAGTACGCTTGATGCCGCTACGCTTATGTCTCACGGAAGAAAATGTGAGGATGCATCACGAGTCGGCTTACCGATTAAGGCAGTTTGACTCTGAGAATAGAGAAAAAGGACCTCCAGCAGACCCGCCAGAAACGATACTTGTCAAAGCATACGTCGCGCTGGAAACAACATTTGGGGCTTCGCGATTGATGCCAAAGACTGAAGGTCCAAACCCAACGTTCAGGTTCAGATCACTACCTATAGAACACGCCAACTATGTCCTCAGCAGTGACTATCCGGTCAACTGTATAATGCCTTTACCGGAGTCGCGAGCTCACGCTGCTGTACTCGAGAGCTTCAATGAGATAATCCACGCCGTTTCGACAACGTTTCTCGTGTTCCGAGATAACAGTCCCGGGGGAGCATTGCCGCCGTTCCTCATCTGCGTTAAATCTCGAAAAGATAAGATCCAAAGTTCAGGTACTATGGTAGGGTGTCTAGTAGGACCTCAAGTGGATAGTTGGAGCAAAGCACCTGAAGCCCTGGAGGCTGACTTCATCGAGGTCGACATCAAACGATCATACACAAGGATACCACTCTCGAGTGATTTGTATCTAGTATTTCGAGCCCGTCAAGGTACTGATCATAATTCAACACGTTACCTCAACGTTAGTATAGAAAAAGGGCTGGTATGGGATACAGGGTCACAATGCGATCCGTCTAAGATAACCGGTGGCATATCGCCAGACCCTGAAGAGTCCATATTACGTCGCTTCACTGATATTTCCATATAATTGGAGAACGAATAACTTAAAAACTTGCATCTACTTCCTCTATTACCTTTAGTTATCTTGACTACCCTTACTATGTGTACAAACAAACTATGAAACATACTCCAGCCCGGTAGTAATATCACCCCATTTCGCACCAGCCATGTCAGAAAAGTAGTTAGACTTGGGACTCCACAAGCCCGTACCACCCTTGGGGAAAACCGAACCGGCGTTCTTCAGATACGTCGATGAAAGACTCATCATTGGCTTCACAGGCATACCCTCAAAAGAAGTCAGACGCGGAACCACGGCAACAGCCTTCTTATCTGCCATCTTGCGCAGTATACGCACGCATAGTTGAGCGCTGACGTCGGCACCTAGTGTCCATGATGCATTCTCATATCCTGTCATGAACAGCAGGTTTGGAACATCTTCAAGCATGGCTGACTTCCAGGCGAATTTGTCAGCCACGTTGAATTCACTACCATCCATGCTGAACTTGATACCGCCTCCGAAGCGGACTTTGAGACCTGTCGCTGTCACAATCAAATCAGGATGTAATGTTTCTCCAGACGCAAGTTCGATGGTCTTTTCGGTCACAGTCTTGATCGTATCGGTCACCACATCTGCCTTTCCTGAGCGAATAGCAGCAAAGAAATCACCGTCCAAGCACGCGCAAAACCGCTGCTCCCATGGGTTGTAGCGGGGTTTGAAGTGAGGATCCCACTTGACATTCGGAGGGAGTTGCTTGATGGTGACGTGCTTGACTATCCTTTTGGCTAGTCCAGGGCAAGACTTGCAGAAGATATTGGTCAGGTAGCTCCTGACTAACCACATAAGACGATTGATGAAGAGAGCAATGCTAGCAGGGAGAATAGTGAAGAGGAGACGTGTGAAGAAGCTAGTCGATGGGAGAGGAAAGATGTAAGTCGGGCTCCGTTGAAGCATAGTGACTCGTTTGACCTTGTCTGCCATAGACGGGACAATGGTGACGGCTGTGGCGCCACTTCCAATGACTACGACATTCTTGTTGGTGTAGTCGTAGTCTTCAGGCCAGAACTGAGGATGGATAACTTTGCCTTGGAATCTCTCGATTCCTGGAATTATGGCTTGCAAAGGTGTCTGATAGTCGTAGTAACCTGTTCCAAGAAGCAGGAACCGAGCCTTGAAAGCTGTAGGCTTCTCATCCCCGTTTTGAAACACCTGAAGATTCCATCTGTTGTCGCGGGTAGACCAATTGGCTTCTTTGACGGAATGATTGTAACAGATATGATGATCTATGCCGGCCGAACGAGCTGATTCGATCATGTACTCTTTGATCTCATCACCCGGGGCTAGAGACGCGTCGCGTTTCCAGGGACTCCAGGGAAAACCAAATGTGAAAATGTCCGAGTCTGATCGGATGCCAGGGTATTTGAACAGATCCCACGTGCCACCAATGGAATTTCGACCTTCAAGAATGGCATATGTGAGATTCGAGGGGCCTTCTGTTTGGAGGCGGTATGCTGCGTTGATGCCAGATATCCCAGCGCCTATGATGATAACATCAAAGGACTTTGTGTCGTTCGTGTGCAGTTCCATTCTTATGACTGTATATCTTGAACGTGTATCGATATTGATGATCTCGAAGTTGTCTTGCAACGCGTTTGCGCGGTTATAAATGAAATCTCTTAGAATACAGTTGCTCCAGAAGTTTCAGCGGCCCTTCAAACCTCGGCATTTTGCCTCAGTTCCCCCCACCAGACCTCGAATGGATAGCTAGGTTGAAGCATAGCTTCCGAACTACCGACGCAGACTCGGGACCCGCGCAACGATCTTCATTGCTTGGCCTAAACCCATGTCGCGACCTGGCAATGACGTGAGTGCACACACGGGTTCCGCGGGCACGGAAACGTAGATCGCAAGCTAAACTGCAAAGAGAAGTCATGACTTTTTAGAGTTGAGTAAATGGCAGACGATGCGGGGCAGACATGAACCCCACGTGCTGATCCGAATATCATTTCCGATTAGACAGATGGATTCGTTTGCGAGTCTAGCAGGGGGACGACTCTTTTGTTTCGAGAGGCTAGTGTGTTTGTGACTAACTCACTGTGGGTGTATCGGGTATAAACGTCACGCGACTACGTTGTCAAATCTGCATGGCTAAATCTGTTTTTGGCGGGGTACATATCCTTGAAGAGTTTTGGTCAAAAAACATGTGAAATTGGTCTTAATTACGTAGCTTGATCGTATTTGTTGAGAATCCGGGGTTGTGCCTCAGTCCATTTGTTCGTGGATCAGAGCCCCCTCGGGATGTAGCTCTGCAGCTTCAACCCCGCACTCACGTTCAAGAATCCTCTAGCATTCTCAACTGCCTTCTTAGCCTCGGCACCGAAACCCATCGTGTCTCCCAATAGCAGGATGTCATGAGGACACCCTTCAGACACATCCAAGTGGATGTTCCAGCCATACTTCTCATAGCGTTGACAGAAATTCTTGATGTCATCACATAGGACTTCGCCTCCTCCTGCGTTGACGTATACCGGAAGTGACTCTTCGAGCTTGAACGGGTTGCGGAGGGGCGAAAGATATGGTCCAGCAGGATCGGTGACTCCATAGCCAGAGATGGTAGATGCGCCCCAACGTGCGAAGTGCGTGTTTAGATAGTCCGTCTTGTGATTGGGTGACTGCTTAACATCTTGCTCCAAAGCGCCGGCAACGTCTACCCAAGGTGACCAAAGAGCCATGGCTCTCGGGAGTGGAATATCGTCGGTTTTTCCGTGTTCGTGAATATATCGGACCAATGCTAGTGCCAGATTGGCTCCTGCTGAATCGCCCGACAGGATGATTTGGCTTGCAGGAATACCCTTGGTCTTGATCAGATCGAGATATGCTGTGAGGGCATCTTGAAGAGGCGCTGGAAAGTGTCCGTTGTTGCTACTCGAAAGACGGTATTGCGGCGTGCAGACATGAGTACATCCCATATATCTCACGAGCGTTTTTGCCAGAAATCCAGTATCTTCATCACGACCATTCCCAATCACATAGCCTCCACCGTGGAAGTGTAACACCACAACCATGTTAGAGTTGACCAGTCCCGCAGGTGGTGGTCGTGCTGGTGTCCAAGTCATTCCTAGCTGCGCAGGTCGCACAATATAATCCGAAAGAATTCCTCTGTAGAGCTTGGGTGATCGTGGAGAGACTACTTCGAATCGGTTCTTCTCCCGCTTTGAATCAAGTCTCAGTCGGTCTCCGTACTTGGTGAGTGACCAGTAGAGAAGTACGAGACGGATAAGGCGAACGCGGACAGCTTGGTTGAGAGACCATTGTCGCGAGGGTCGGAGACATGGGATGAGGCAGAGGGTGATGTCGAATAGGAAGTGTGAGAGTAGCCACGGCGTGATCACAGCGGCATAGATGTAATCGAAGCATAACTTAGCTGAGTTTATAAGTGTCATCTCAATAGAGTAAAACCCTTCTTCGTGGAAGCTGTATGTTCAGTAGTAGTATGATGGAGAGAGGATGGGCGAAAGCGTTTGGAAAATGGGGAGGGTGACAAGGTCTTTATGTATTTAGCTGGTGCTGATCAACAGTTTAACTTCGCGTATCGACTTCAAGACGCACTAAATAGCGAGTGGATTACCGAGGCTATCAATTCGTGATCCTAGGGTGCTTTGTTCACGATATCTAATGGTCCCTTCGCAAATCTACCCCTCGAACAAGCGACACTCCTCACTCGTAATCACATTTCATCGTTAAGCTGTCTTTCCAATCATATCCCGGAGTATCTCCTGCAACCAAGTAGGCCATCCTCTAATTCCAGAGATACCAGAAGCAGACTTTGGAACAATAAGTTGACCGCCACGCCTACGCTTGATCTGCGCGACGACTTCATTGGCAATATCGTCAGGAGTCAGAAATTTAACTCCTCCACGCTCCAAGCGATCCACGATTCCATCAACTAGAGGCGTTCTGACAAAATTGGGATGAACAACAGTTGTCAAAACGTTGGGAGCCTTGTAATAATGCTTGAGCTCACTTGCAAGTGACTCGTGGAAAGACAAGGCGCCAGCCTTTGTCGCTGAGTAATCGGCGGCTGTGGGCAACGCGACAAAAGACGCGATACTTGCGACTGTGATGATATGGCCTTTGTCAAGCTGAATCATGCGAGGGAGGAATTGCTGGGTTGTATACCACAAGGACATGAGATTGACGCCCATGATCTTGCGAAGGAATGACTCCGTCATCTTCAAAATTGGCATTGGCGATGTGATGCCAGCATTGTTGATGAGAATGGTTGGATGACCAAGCTCACGTCGCACAGCATCAGCCGCTTCCGCGACAGATTCCACAGTGGTTACATCGCAGCGATAAAAGTGAACGCGTGAATCACCCTGCAATTCCTTGGGCAGATCCTGGACGTCAAAGACAGCGACTCGTATTCCCATCCCCGTCAATTTGCGCACCATGCTCAAGCCAATTCCGCTGGAACCGCCAGTGACGACGGCAACCTCATTTGCCCAGGACCAATTTGAGGCGGGTCTAAGACGCCAAGAATTGTGAGCCATCACATTTAGAGCCTTGTTGATGGTACGTAGAATGCTCAGGCTAGTCCAGATGAGGAGAACCTTGTTGGCCGTTTGGAGATTCAGGTCTAGGGTAGTTGAGACGTGAGGTTGGAGTCTGGCGACGATTGAAGAGAGTGCATTGTTGGCGACTTCTGGTGCGTAGATTGATGTGAGAAGTAATGGACAAGATAGAAATGGTGAAAGGATAAAGTCATTCAGGCTTTGGATGTAGCCCAAGGCGGGAGAGTAAAGAAGAGAAGACATGGTTGTCAATTAATTGAAACAAACAGCGGGATTCACGATTCAGGTCCAGTGTAATCACTGTAGCATTCAAATGTGATAACTTCGTACGACTGCCGGCGCATTTTATACGGTCATATCTTTGAAACATACATACTCCATCCAAAGATCATCACACGTCCAAGTCCTTAAAGGCGATCACGATGTTGAAGCCGAGGTTCACTACAAGTCCCAACAGGAACCAAACTCTGTTATCGCAAGCTTGACCGTAACAAGCTACCGTGCAGATCCTCTTCGCCCCCCGGCAGTTGAGGCCACATTAGCCCGTCCAGACTCTCCAAGACCCTGCCAACCCCCCGCCTACAACCCTGTTTTCCAACATCCATGCCCTGTCACCTCATTTGGAGCTAGAGAATGATGGCCTCCGTGCTAAAGCAACTGGCACTGTCCGCCCTGCTTTTCCACTGTGGACCATGGACCGGAACTGCACTGAGGGCTCTCTTTTCCCTTCTCACTCTAGACTTATCTCAAATCA
Organism: Fusarium palustre; assembly: GCA_014899045.1. Lineage (NCBI taxonomy): Eukaryota > Fungi > Ascomycota > Sordariomycetes > Hypocreales > Nectriaceae > Fusarium > Fusarium palustre. The sequence continues at coordinate 63,945 of JAAVUH010000151.1, read as the reverse complement.
CTCAACTCCGAGCTCTTTGAAAGGATTGTTTCCACAATTTGTATTCTAGCGAACATGGTTTTTCCAGGACGATTCAGCTCAGGATGTTTGCGTTGTCGCCAGCGCAAAGTCAAGGTACGTAACTAAATGTTATGATTCAAACGTTGTATCTGGAGCTAATGGCGACAACAATGTCAGTGCGATGAGGGGAAACCCACGTGTCGGCGATGCTACAACTATGGCAAGCCTTGTCTTGGATATACCGACGAGTTTCAATTCCGCCATTCTGCCCAGAAGACCAAGTCGTCGAATGTCTCAACCAAGACAGATACATCAAACTCAAAAACGACAGATACCTTATCGGTTGTGACAACGAGCCCGCGGACGCCCGAGAAAGCTAGGGATAAGGCGCCCGCAAAGCCCACCAAACGGATCCCCGAGCCCTCAACCCGCCGAAGGTCTCTGGGCATCATTCGACAACCAGTCCAGTCCTACGATGACATGTCGCTATGCTATTTCGTTCGTCGTTTCGTTTCGCCAGATGACGGCGATGGATTCCCCGGCCACTTCAGCTTTCTTCCGAGCCTCTTCAATCACCACAAAGATGGCGGGTTGGTCGAGACAGCAACGCTCAGCGTAGCTCAGCTGGCTGCGTTCAATCATCTTGGTAACGAGGAACTTCGAACACGGTCTTTGAGAAACTACGGACGGGTCATCAAGGGATTGCAACAGAGTATACAATCTGATGACCAGGCGCTTGACGACAGTGTGATTGCGACAATCTTGCTGCTATGCACGTACAAGGTAAGCGCTGCATCTAGACATAGCATGAAGACAAATCTGACTTGAGTAGGACTTTAGTGGTGAAGGACTGGGAGATCCGAATGAGCATGCGTCAGGTTTGTTTTACTTGCTGGAGAAACGAGGGCCAAGTCAGATCGCGACAAGGCAAGGCGCGGAACTGTTTTTACTTGCTCTTCTACGGCTGGTAAGTTACCCGCACTACAGACATGGCTCAGTATTAACGAGTTTGCACAGCAAATCTACTCCTTCTTACACGGCGACGATAAATATACCGACCCTGGAGCTATCGCTACAGTGATAGGCATCTTTGATCCTCTTCTCCGCGCTCTAGCGATGATGTCCAGAACACTATCCCTTCGCCATCGTCTATTCCACTTCATACAGTCCGAGATATTCCAACAGGGCGGCAGTCCATCCGCCTCATCCGAGGAGAGTAAAAGCGCCGAGGAAGAGAAGCTCCTGCTACAAGAATGCTTCGACATGCTAGATGTCTTCCACGCATGGGACTGCGAGGCCGCAACATACTGGCAAAACACCTTCGAGGGCCGCGGTGTCCCCACCATGCTAGGAGAAATGGGAGCTGGCAATATGCACTACGACGCCGAGACAGCATGCATCATGATACTCGTCCGGTCAGCGCGTCTCATCTTACTGCAAAGCATGCTCCTCTACCAGACAACCCTCCAGACGGCCGAGGCCGAACAAGAAGATGAGTACAGTAGCTACCAGGCCATGTGGGCGCAATGCGTCCCTATTCTGGAGTGTGACGTGCGTAAATGTGTCGACGACATGCTCGCCAGCGTGCCGTACGCACTAGGTGATATTGACTCCAACGGTATGCCCTCCAGCATGATGTACGATGGAGCGGCTGCCATTATGATAGTACACTCCATTAGGCTTGTCACACATTGTGTCTACAACACGCCTGCGCAGGCGGAGAGGGCAGCTATCATACTAACAAGATTAAACTCTGCCATTGGTATCAGGTCCGCAGTTGGATGGTTGGCAGCGGACGTCAGCGAGGAAAACACTACGAGTAACCCTTGGGTAGTTGCAAGTTCACCGATATTATTGGAGTCTAGGCTGCTCGATTGTAGACGGGATAGTGTTGGAGTTTCCCCACGTTCTTCTTTTCTTTCTTCTTGATGCGGGCGTCGTCATGTATGTACAGTACAACTATCTAGTTTAATACCCATTAGCATTCTTTTCCGCCCCTGTTCACTCATATCGACCTAGCTGCCCGTCCTGTCACTGCAGCTGTTACTTCTGCTTTCGTGACGTAGGCAACGCCTCTTTAATGGCAATATCATCCCTTTTCCAAAGAAATATCAATGCCGGGAAAATGGGTCCACCAACCAATACCAGCAATGCGGCCCTGATACCTGTTATTATCACGTTCGGGGCCCTCTGCACGGCAGAGAGCTGGTAGCTAGACCAAATGATCATCGAAAGGCAAGTGCAATAAACGTCCCATCGCAAAAACGAGACTACAACCTCCCTGGACTGTAAGGCTGAAACTGGTGGCCCCAGAAGAGCTAATGTCGGTGGATTCGTGATTGATGTGAGGGAAAGTATGTGATGCCCAGATATAGGTTGAACTTGGCCGATCCAAGACGCGAATAAGGTTCCCATCACGAAAAGGTGAACACTGACCGTCAGTCCTGTAATAAACATGTATGCGCGGTTAAGGGCCTTTCTGCACAGCCTTAAATCAACGAGCGCCTTATTCCTAGAAACATGTCCCTGGGAGCCGCTAAATAGACGTGAAACGTTCTGTAGTGCAGATTGGTACAATGGAAAGGGTTGCCAGAGCGCGACAGCAATGAACTTTGCCTCACGAGAGATGTCAAAGACTAGTGGTAGACAAAGGCCAATACTTGGCATAACGTATGATATGATTGTCGCGACGGGTAAGAAGCTGAGATCGGTCGGGTCGGCGAGGAAGTTCGCTTGTTGTGGAATCGAGGGCGAGAGTAGTAGTTGGATAGTAAGGTAGATTGGTGCGATGATGGTGATTGTCACAGCTTGGAACACTATCCCAAATGTCCCAGTCCTAGAATGAGAGTCAGTACTGTAGTAGTTCTCGAAAGTGGGTGCAGTGTAACGGACCAGCTCAGAATCGTGCCCTTGTTTCCAAATCTGAGGCCCTCGAGGGCTATGATATACCAAGCACCACCAAACTGAGCAGCCAAGTACACAAAAGCAATCAAGGCTTCGAGGTCCATTCCTTTGACCTCGTGGCTTTTTCTCAAACCTTGAGAGAAGAACTCGAGTAGAAGATTCACTGCTTCATCGACACTCTCGATGCCCGTGATTGGTCTTGATACTGAGTCCGTCATGTCGAGAACACACGCCTCTGCACCGGTGTTACAAACACGCAAAGCATCAAAGAAACCATGTGAATGTGACGTGAACATACTGGCGTAGCCTCCAAGGAGAGCACAGCCGAGGATTAGAGTGATAATGATGAACGGCGCCATTGTGATCAAAAACTTTGATGATGGTTGCAGATCGAGGTTTCAAACCGAGACAGAGGTTAACAAACTTGTGTTCCCAACATGTCCGTGACCTTAATAAATCTGCACATTCTTCCCAGCTGAAAACTCTTCTACGCGGTGAGTTAAAAATTTGCGCACTTTGCTCATCGACAGAACTGCGACTTGTTCCAATGAATTACCAAGCCCATCTGGTTTCGGATTAGGTTGCGAAAAGACGATCCATCGTCACAAGCCGACGATTATTTCGAGAACAACATCAGAAACTTTGAGAATAAAGAGATACACATGTGAAGATGGAAAAAAAAATGTTGAGGAAAAAGAAACATCACGAAGAGTTTAACCTGCGAGCTGACGAACAAGCCATCCACGTGCCTCCTCTTCGTAAACTAAACCCTTCCCCATCCCCCATCAGAAGTTGTCAATCTCAGCTCGCATGCTAAGCCCGATTGGGTCCCCCTTGCGATGCTGTAAAGCGTTAAGAAACTGCCGATCTCATGAGGAACTTGCTGCTTTTAGTTTAGTTGAGCGGTGACGATCAGTTGATGAGAACTGACGATGGCTTCACACCCACACAGGCCTGGCAAACCCTGCGTTTTACCAAAAAAGTAGTGAGTGCAGTAGCACTGAGTTTGAGATTAAGCTGTGGTATGACGCTGGGTGGGACGTCTTTTCACATGGTATAATTGCGGCCCAATTCGTTAGTTATTTTAAACAAACCGAATGGACCAGCATCTTTAATCTGATTGAGATTGTGTCTGGGTTGTTGAATATATGGGTATCTGAGCCGTCGCAATAATTCCGAAAGAAGAAAAAAACGAAAACAAAAACATTGCCATACTTCAGACCCATAACACAGTTGTCAGCATGGCCGTCTTGTCCAAGGTTATGGGCTTTCCAAGCCTTACTCTGGCGGCATGCATCGAGGGCTTCTTTGCCATCAAACTGTTTCCGAACTACTACAGCACTCAGAGTCACTTGGCAGCTGTGCTGACCATATTATTCGCCAACTATGCGTTCGGAGTCATTTTCTGGGCATTCTTGTACCCAATCCTGTTCAGCCCACTCCGACGCATTCCCGGACCAAAGGTAGGGTTCATCAGTTCAGCGGCTGATGAGTTTCTAGTACAGAGTACTGACCGTCTCATTTGATAGGACTATCTGAGTGCCGCTCACAGAGCTCTTGTTGTCAAGGGAAGACCATCTGGTGATTTGTTTCTCGATCTAGCAAAAGAATACCCCGGCAACGACATCATCATGCTGAATTCTTTTCGAAACCAAGTATGCATCATGAATCCTCAGTTACTGGCAGACCTTTTGGTTCACAACTGCTACGACTTCGCCAAGCCGACACGAATCAGCTCCTTCCTTCGTCATGTTCTCGGAGATGGTCTAATCATAGTAGAAGGCGAGCAGCACAAATTCCTTCGAAAGAATACAACACCGGCGTTCCACTTCCGCCACATTAAGGAGCTCTATCCTATGATGTGGACCAAGAGTGAGACGCTCACAAAAGCGATCGCTCAGGATATCACAGCATCTAGATCATCGGTCGTCGAGCTCAATGGTTGGGCGAGCAAAGTCACCTTGGATATCATCGGCATTGCTGGTCTGGGTCGCAGATTCGATACTGTAGAGAAAAAGATCGATCCGCTGGCCGACATCTACGAGCAGCTACTCGAACCTGACCGAGAGAAGCTCGTCTTTTCGATGTTGTCCCTGGCCTTGGGGTTGTCGGTCGTTCGACTCATTCCTTGGAAGATGAATACTCTATTTAACTACTTGACCGGGTCATTAAATGACCTATGCTATCCAATGATCAAAGAGAAGAAGGCTGCCATCATTGAGAAAGGAGATGACCACTTTGATATATTGTCGCTCCTGATCAAGTCAAACAACTTCTCAGATGAAGCCTTGAAGGACCAACTGTTGACCTTCCTAGCAGCTGGGTAAGTCGAGACAAATAACCTGATCGCAAGTGTATCTAATAGTTTGCAGACACGAGACTACCGCATCAGCACTCACTTGGGCTTGCTACCTACTTACCCAGTATCCCGAGATCCAGTCCAAACTCAGAGAAGAAGTCAGGAATGCGTTACCTACAGACGTCGACAGCAACACGCCAGACCTCGCCAGCACTCTCGAGCAGATGCCCTATCTCAACGGCGTCATGCACGAAACCCTACGCCTCTACCCGACCGTTCCTCTAACAATGCGCTCAGCCCTCCGAGATACACGCATCGGTGATCAATACATTCCAGAAGGCACCGACGTCATTGTATCAATTTGGTACATCAACCGCTCCCCGGAGATCTGGGGACCCGATGCAGCAGAGTTTCGCCCCGAGAGATGGATGACAGAGGATGGCAAGCCCAACCAAAACGGAGGAGCAAGCAGCAACTACAACTTCCTTACCTTTTTGCACGGACCGCGAAGCTGTATCGGCCAGGGCTTTGCAAAGGCTGAGATGCGATGTCTGTTGGCGAACATGGTCAAGTCGTTTGAGTGGACTCTGGCGATGGATAACAAACTTGTTTTGCCCAGGGGAGTTATTACTATCAAGCCCGAGAATGGCATGTATCTTAACATGAAAGCTATTTGAGACGATTTTATGACAAGAGAGACAGCTGTAACGATATCTGGTAAATAGTTAGCTAGTAGGATAAATTGCTTTTTTTCCTTGTTGCCCCTCATATTGATCATATGGGACCGTTACTCGATAAGATACTGAGGATGTTACCTTCCGCTTTTACCCTTTTGTCTCTCCGAAATGAGGCTTCGTGAGAAACGCCAAGAGACGTTTGTCAGTGCCCAATTGGTCAATATTCCTCGAAAGATGCGCTCCAATAGAGAAGTCAGACAGCATGACTCGGCGAGAAAGCCGCTGATCCTCTCATTCATATCGAATTCGCCAGTCAGCCATGACTATACCGGAAGTCATAATTGCCAGCAATCAGATGTTTTTTATCCTCGCCTCTCTCGTATTTCTGTCTGCTCTGACACTGTCTACCAATGGGCTAAATAGAGTCAGTCCTACAAGGCAAACATCAGATGAGCCATGCCACCCAACTTGTCGTACCCCGGACCTGCGTCGATCTACTCTGTCATGTATGAGCCGAGGCAAACTAGAGCTTGGCCTACATCGGCCAAATTCTATTCCTCCCCCAAAGGGATCGCCAAGAACAAAGATCGAATCTCTTAATGCTAGCTAGTCCCTTCGTCGCGATTTCTCAGCTGCACTAGAGTTGTACAGTTACTGCTGGTGGCTAACAGCAAGTTCCATCAAGGCCAAGATACTTCAATTACTCTTCACATCTGATCGCCAACGATAGCATCCCCAAGGGTGGTAGCCGGCTAAGATCTTACGATCAGGCTGATATAGACTGGGTTGTAATATTGAAAACTCAAGCGTCGCTAACATACAGCCCGTCGCCACCGGACGATAGCTTTGCTCACCATAATTCCAGATGTGACCTAAATTGGTCTCGATCAAATAAGGTTGTGAAGGTTGATGAGATCAGTTAATATCCGGGGTAAAAGCCCCATTTGCACGCCAATCGGTTAAAGGCCATCCCTGCATCATCGCCACGGCCCTACCATTGAAGCATCAGCTTGTTTGTCTAGGCCGAGGACGAGCTACCAGACCCCAAAATCGGAACTCTTCGTCTTCCATATCAGCTCAAATTTACTTATTACCCGCTGCATCAGCCGATTAAGACCCGAATTTGCGGGGGGCAATTCAGATTCAGATAGTCACTTGCTCTTTTGAGGTTACAGCGTGCATCTTGGCGATGCTCCGATATTTCCGCAATGGGCGTTACTCGGAACTTGGTACTCCGCACACAAGGCTTCCAGTTGTGCTGATAAACAAAAAATTACCGGGAAATCGCGCCGTCGTTACGATTGGTCTGGTTAAAGCACTTGCCACTATAGATCAGGGGTCTTTCGATATAGTCGGGCTTCTAGGCGATCATGAAAACCAATATTGATTAGCTATATAAGACTTCGATAGCCTCTTCAGGGTTTCATTCTTTTGTTGTTGGATCAGCATCTCTTGCCATTGAATCACTCGACAGTCAACATGCATTTCCTGGGACTCATCGTTGCTTTCGCTCCTGCGGCTCTTGCCCAGTCTGCTATCTGGGGACAGTGTAAGTTCAAGCATAAAATGGGATGTCTGACAAAACACTAATGCGTCTTGTAGGTGGTGGAACTGGCTGGCAGGGAGCCACGACCTGCCAATCTGGCTTGAAGTGTGAGAAGATCAACGATTATTACTACCAGTGCATCCCTGGAAGTGGCAACGGCGGCGGTGGCACTACACCTACCGAGCCTGAGCAACCTGCTCCTGGTGGTGGCAGTGGTGATGCTTCGGGCCTTGACGCCAAGATCAGAGCCAAGGGCAAGATCTACTTCGGTACTGAGATTGACCACTACCATCTCAACAACAACCCTCTTATCAACATCGTCAAGAAGGACTTTGGCCAGGTCACCAATGAGAACAGTATGAAGTGGGATGCCATTGAGCGTAAGTACTGGTAGTCCAGACAGCTTGTAGTAGTTGACTAACTCTTTCAAGCCAGCCGCGGCCAGTTCACTTTCAGCAATGCTGACCAGGTTGTTAACTTTGCCCAAACCAACGGCAAGAAGATCCGTGGCCACACTCTCTTGTGGCACTCTCAACTCCCCCAGTGGGTAAAGAACATCCGTGACCGCGCCACCATGACCTCTGTCATCGAGAACCACGTCAAGACCATGGTTACCCGCTACAAGGGCAAAATCCTCCACTGGGACGTCGTCAACGAGATCTTCGCTGAAGACGGTAATATGCGAAACAGCGAGTTCTACCAGGTCCTCGGCGAGGACTTTGTCGGTATTGCTTTCCGCGCTGCCCGCGCCGCCGACCCAGCTGCCAAGCTCTACATCAACGACTACAACCTCGACATCGCCAACTACGCCAAGGTTACCCGCGGAATGGTTGATCACGTCAACAAGTGGGTGTCTCAGGGTATCCCCATTGACGGCATCGGTTCCCAGGCTCATCTTGCCAGGCCTGGTGGCTGGAACCCTGCCTCTGGCTTCCCTGCTGCCCTCAAGGTTCTCGCTGGTGCCAACGTCAAGGAGGTTGCCATTACCGAACTTGACATTGAGAATGCTGCTCCCAATGACTACGTCACTGTTGTCAACTCCTGCCTCACAACCCCCAAGTGTGTTGGTATTACTGTCTGGGGTGTTTCAGACAAGGACTCATGGCGACAAGAGTCTAACCCTCTCCTCTTCGACCGCAACTACCAGCCCAAGCCTGCTTACACTGCTGTGAGTAACGCTCTCAACTAAGAAGAGTGACGTGTTATTGTTGAAATTGAAGATTGAGTTGAGCGAGAATGCATGAACATCATGATTCTGATCAGGTTTGAGGATAAGCTTGGATGACGGGGCAGTAGCCGACGGTTCAAGTGACTGTACATATTTGATTCACACTTGAACATATTGAATGAGATAACATAACTTTGAACACTACCTTTTGCATTATGTTGAATCTTCTGACAATCGTGACTTTTTTAATCTGAATGCTTGATAATCTTGTGGAATACAGCTCATATACAAAACTGACAATCGTAAGTATGCTTCGACTGAGACCGATATAATCGGACTATAGTGTTAGATACTAATTTGATGGTGAAACTACAAGAAAGCAAAACAAAGGGACTACCCAAGACACAACACGGAAAATCTCCATTTGGATGGCCAATTCGATTAGCAAAGGGCTTGCAATAGAGAAAAAAGTTATATCAATGAATGCACATTTAAATAATCAATTGAATGGCACTAGGATTATCACTTAGGGTCTTGGTCAATGGGCGAAACAGCATGACAAAATTGAGATATATCTAGATTCTGCCTCGTTTTATCCTCCTTCGCAACTTTCACGTAATCACAAGCTAGACTCATGACTGTAACCTTGTCAACCAAGATGACCACCGTCATTTCATTTAATTTATTTTTAGTATCCTGACTATAACTTAAAGGGGTATTCACAACGTAACTTTAGGGTGAAAGCTATATTTTCCCTCACTCACTGTTAGACGACTTCCCTTCATATTGGTTCTGGACTCGCTGACCTGACCGTATCTTGCAATACAGATATGTTTGCGTCAACTGTCCACGGATGAGTCATACACTGCTTGACATTGAATCGCCTCTCTGGATCAACTATAAGCATAGAGTCAATCAGGTCAAGTGCTGGGTCTCCGATCGGATCCCAGTAGGGCGACGGGTAATCGAATCTCCCGGATTTGATTTGCTGTTCGAGGGTGAAAGGAAATTCGTCCGAATAGAGGTCGTCGGAAAACGGCGGGAAGCCACACAGGCAGATATATAGGACAACACCGGCAGACCAGATATCTACGTGGAAGCCGTACTTCCGTTGTGCAGAATCCGCAATGACTTCGGGTGCCACATCTGACATTTGACTATTAGTAGTGCTCGATTGATCGAGTGAAAATGGCTCACTTACAGCTAGGTGTCCCGCAGAGAGTTGTCGCAAGTTCTGTGCTCACTGGCTCACTCCCAATTTTCTTAGCCAGGCCGAAGTCAGCCAATTTGATATGAAAATTTCTATCAGCCAGGAGGATATTTTCCGGTTTGATATCCCGATGTACCCATCCCAAGTTATGCTGGCTCGATGTCAGTCTACTAGCCCAGGTCCCTCAGCTCGATACAACTCACCAAGAATTCAAGTGCGGACAAAACCTGTAGGAATATCTTTCGAGACTCCTCTTCTGTTAGACGCTGCTTCATAACGATCAACCCGAAAAGTTCGCCTTGCGGTACGATTTCCAGGACCATGTAGATCTTGGCTTCAGTATACTCGGCGAAAAGATCAACAAGGCGCAGAATATTGACGTGCGAGTGCTGCATGGCTTCCTGCAATACTTGACATTCGTTGTGAATATATCCAACGTTGGTGGTGGCCCTCTTCCACTTCTCGATCTTGAGGACTTTGGCTGCGTATGCCATGCCAGTTACTCTGTTAGTGCAGACAAATACTTCAGCAGAATAGCCTTTGCCAATCTTCTCCTTCAGGTCATAGCGTCTTGAAAACCCAATGCTGTACTCCAGCCCTTCCGTCGCCTCATAAAAGTCTTCATGGTCAAGTTCATGTTCTTCGTCAGAGGCAGCTTCCTTTTCTTCACTCTCTGGTTCTCCAGGCTCTTGAATCTCAGACAGTCCGCCAAAAAGCTTAAGACTCTGGCGCTACAGTGGCTGTTTAGCCACTGCTTCATAGTCAGCCGTGAGCCGCCAAACCAGCTGTCCAAAGCCCTTACGTCTAGCCACGGTGGAAGCTCGACGACCAGCCGGGTTGCGAGGGAGAACTGCTCCCCGGTCTGCCAAAAGCGTGACAATGGCTTCTTGGCCGTTGCGGGTTGCGATACTAAGAGCAGAGTCTCCCCAAACAGTCTCCGCCATAAGATTGGCTCCTGCGTCAACCAGACTTTGGACGACCTCAATGTTTCCGCTAGATACGGCCGACATGAGGGCTGTCCAATCGCTGGATGTGTGTACGTTGACGTCGGCTTCTTTGCTTAGCAGGACTTTGATAACGCCTTCTTTTCCATTCCTGGAAGCTCTCTGAAGGGCTGTTTCGTTCATATGATCTCGCGCGTTTTTATTAGCACCTAAATCCAAGAGGGCGCGCACGTTTTCCTCAAGTCCGAAGCTTGCAGCGCGAATCAACGCTGTCTCCCCATCAGTCCCTGTATCCTCCAAGCCATGACCATTCTGTACCATTCGCTCGAGCACCCTGGGCAGATTGAAAGAAGCGGCCAGCACGAGGGCCGGGATGTCTCTTGGGAACTCTTGACTCCAATTGGAATACCGGTCGTTGTAAAGAGCAAAAGCTTGACTCGTGGTTTCTAGTGCCTTGGGACTAGAGACTAGTTTATCGAGGGGTAGAACAAAATCATCGATGTCAAACTTGCTGATGTCAGCACCCCAGTTCTTTGCAGCGTAGTCCAGGAAAGGGTAGTCCTCGAGACGTTTGGCCATGTTTTTATCAGATGTACAAATTCCGGTCGAGAAGTTTGGCAGAACCAAATACTTTAGACTAATATTCGTGATACTGAATCTCGCGTGCAAGAGTTTGTCACTCTGAAATTGCTCAAAATATTGCTGGGCGGTATAATGTACTAGTCGTACGGCTCTTGAGTCACCATCGATCATGATAAGTCCCCCGCAGGCACCGGTTAAGATATCAGCGTCTGGTAGATCATCTTCTTCGAGGGTTGAGGCCTCGGGCAAGTCCTCGGTAGCATACATCTGCTGTAACTCCAAGATTGTCAAAGGGCGTTTCGCACATAACACCCAGAATAGTACGGCCTCAGCTAAGCCTACTGATTCTGGTGCTTGTCTGTAGATTCGGTCCAACGCATCCGAGTAGGTGGCATTTAGTGACGCAGGCAGCGTTCTGAGTGATGACCGCACCTCTTTGCGGTTAATCTTCTGCGAAAGAGACTCTAGATGCAGTTTCGCAAGCAAAAACCTATACTGATTAACAAAGAAAAAGTCCTGGACGAGTTTCAGACTTGACATACATGCCCTGTGACTCTTGAATAATGGTTCCAACAATTTCGTCCTTTAACGTTGGATCGGCACGTACATGCCGCGAAAGCCTATATTTTTGGTGAATTTGCGTCTCCAGAAATGCTGCAATGTCATAATTCTGAGCAGCTATCTGCAATCTCTCAAATTTGCAGAAGTATTCCTCAAAGATGGTTGAAAACCGAGATGTGTAGAGAACCTTAACATGTGCCCCTAGAGAGGACACTGAGTCCAAAAACTGTAAAGGAAGGTCTTCAGACTCGGCACATTCATCTAAAGCATCAATCACTATATAGAACACCCTCAATCTGACAGTAACCTTTTCCAAAATGTCTTTGACCTGGGCTTGTGTAGGGCGTGTATCATATTTCTGGTGTTGGCTGTAGAGTAGTAACACTTCTGCTGGCAATGGCTGATCTGTGACATTTTGAAGGACCTGCTGGAGTAAACTCGACAGTAGAGCAGTAGGAGTCTGCTCGAGGCGTCGATTGTAATCGCAGTAGACGTACGCGCAAGCGGTATCAGCATTTCTCTCTCGTTTGAGGTGATCAATAATTAAGGAACTGGGACTAGGTTAGATATTATTTGACAAAATGACATCTTTAGACGACTGACACGAGACTCGTCTTTCCTGCCCCAGCTAATGCACCATGTTAGCTGAATCATCAGGTTGCAGCCGATAGCGATGAGCAACGCACGAATACCTGGGCACCACAGGCCATCAATATCACCTCTAACCCATCTCTGAAAGGTTTCATGCTCAATCAGCCAAGTGCCGGTCCCTGGCTCAATGCTTTCCAGGATGTCAGTATGTTTAGTGTGAAAGGAAAGTGGGCTGATCCAAGAGATGATCTTCATCGCTTCCTCATCCCTTGATTTTGCCTCGGATCTATCAGCTTTGTCATTCAGGTTATCCAGTTTGAGGTTCGATAGTTTAACAAGCTCTCTAAACATGTTGTAAGCTGGCATGTCTGATTCTTGACTCGGCAAAGCCATACTGAAGATTATTTTGCATGATTAGACTGAAATGACTCTTTAAGCGTTCCAAAGAGGTTAGCATCTCGGCAATATCCTTTTTGTCAAAGGGCCAAGTAAAGTGTTTGGCCAAGCGACGTAAACTAGCTTGCGGTTCGAGTTTGGTAACAATTTCCTGCAGTAGTTCCCTAAAGAGGCTAAGAGGGCCATCGGGTTCCGCTAGAGCCTTTATAGATGCAGGTTTGAGGGTCCCGTCGGTTTCAGACCCCTCCTCGACATCCTCAACACGGTCTTTGAGCATTTCGAGAACACATGCGGTGCTTCTAAGCTCATCGCGTAACCGCAGACGGTCGGCCGATCCATGCCTGACGTCCTTGATATACTTCGTTGCAGTCGCTGCTAGCTGAAGCAGGGCTATCACGCTTGCAGCAACGCTAAGCGGGTCGCTCATATTGCGGGTTCTGAGAATTGAGCAGACAAACAAGCTTCTTGAAAATCGTGTTCTTCTTTGGGCTTAAGGTTGAGACGCCTAAAGGACTGCGAGGCTACGACCTGTATATAGGTAGTAAATTGTAAGTGATCGGTTGTAAAAGGAGTTACAAGTAATAACTTCGAGTTAACCTGCTGAACTAAATTGTGCTTATTGATTCATCTTCTACCTAGGTTGTGCGGTATTTTATAGACTTAAACTGCACTAATCTATTTTGGGAGTACATACATATATCAGGTGACTCGGCCATTTCTACGTACAGTCTGTTTTATAGAAATGCATTGCTAATGTAGCCTTGACATGTTTAAAATCAAGCCTTGAGTTAGTTTAATATGCTGAAACAATATTAAAGTGTGATAGCCTAGAAACAGGTTGTAAGAGCCTAATCCATTCCAGCTTATCAGAGGTTCTGTCTTCAGTTTAGTTATATAGTATGCCAGAAAGATTGAATTTTGAGAGATACTACTAAAAGTCGCACTATATAATATATCTTTATAGTTGTTAACATGCTCATACCGCATACATCTGAGATGAAACTCTGGCGATGAGATAGTTCTACATTCCTTACATTCCCCGAGGAATAAAAACTAAGATTTATTTTACAACTATTGATTAATTGAGAAACTCACTTCCTGGGAAGTCGCTCATCTCTGTCACATCCTTCAGAGCTTGGGCCACAATCTTCAGGGCTTTTACGAGGTCCTCCTCAGATATTGTCAGAGGAGGACTGAATCGCAATCGATCTGATCCGATGCCAACCATTACGCCCCGGTGCATGGCCAGAACTGAGACACGTCGAGGTGTCGCTCCTGGGAACAATCCAGTACAAGAGACTGAAAAAGCGCTGGACCTCGTAATTCCTTTATATGGTGAGGATCTAGAGCCTTGAATGTCTCCCTTAATACTTGTCCGAGCCTTTCAGATCTTTCGGAAATCTTGTCTTGCTCTAGAACATCCAGAGAGGCCAGAGCAGCAGCACAGGCAATAGGAGAGGCACCAAAAGTCGACAAAATCTCATTCTTTTGGACCAAGTCCATGACGTGCTTCTTGCCCATGACGACGGACATGGGGTAGTAGCCTGAGTATGTCAGAATCTCGCTTCCATATTGCAGAGCCCGTGAAGTTTACCTCCGGTAACAGCCTTTCCTAGAATAACCATATCAGGCTCAAGATCTGGCTCATGCTGGTATGATAGATCCTTGCCAGTTCGACCGTATCCAGCTTGGATTTCATCACATATCATTAAGACGTTGTGCTTTCTGCAGAGGGCTTGCGCAGCTTTGAGATAGCCGGGCGGGGGGGATATAGTACTATAATGAGTCAGCTGACTTCGTATTCACGATAACCGTGTCGAGAAACGTACCCAGCCCAACCTTGCACAAGCTCAACGATAAATGCTGCAAGGTTATGGGCATCTTCCTCAAAGCATTTAGTCAGGGCTTGGATATCACCGAAGTGGATGAGGTTCCCGCTTGTCGGAGCGTATGGTCCGACATGAAGGAGATGTTCACCGAAGTCTACGGCCATGTAAGCATCAAAATGGTAAGGTCAACCGGTTTTTAACATACGCTTAGCTGCGACTGTAGCCATGGGCATGGTTGATAAAGTCAAGCCATGGTAAAATTGGTCGACGGTGAGAACCTTGTCTTGAGGGATCCCTTTGTGCAAATAGCCCACTTTCGTGCAATCTTGACTGCAGATTCGACAGCTTCAGAGCCACTCAGCATTGTGACAATTGAGTCGAACCCAAATTTGTTGAGTTATAGCCTGTCAGCGGTATACCTTTTCTTTATGTGAGAGGGTGGCTCTGGATCCTACCTTGGTTACGCGCTTGGCGAACTCAGTATAAAGAGGACTTATGTAGTACGTGCCAGCCAGAGGAAGCTTGTATACTTGATCTGCAGCAGCCTTGGCGATCTTTGCATTAGAGTAACCAAAGTTCATGACTGCAAATTGTCCGATAAAGTCGATGTACTACCTGCCGTCGACATCTGTAATAATGTGACCCTCAGCAGACTCAACCGCGAGCTGATCAGGACAAGATATTAGCGGAGGAATCGTTGGGCCAGGAGAACATCTTACAGGCAAGGTAGGGAAGCCGCCACGGACATATTGTTTCAAGTCATCCACATAGCTTTGAGCTTTCTCGGTAAGCGCTAGCTTTGCACTGGTCGGCTGCGTGTCAGCGGTGGTGTCTGCCACGGAGGGTACCATTTTTGGGATTTGATTGAGCTTAGAGAGGAGAGCAAATGGCAGTCGCAAAGTGAATCTTGGTAGTTTCTCGATTCTAAATTGGTTTATTCTGGGTTATATGACCAATCTTATCTGGATATGAGTAGAGATAGATGATAACTATGATAGTACTTTGGCCGGATACATACCCTGTGGGCCATATCAGAACCGGCCCGGTGCGTGTCGCACTTCCAATTTGGGTATTGCTAAACGCAATGTTGAATAAAATCACCCAAGGATGCATTTGTGGCTATCCACTGCGAAACGCACTACCACATTAAGTTAGAGTGTGAGAACTGTTGCTAGTTTACTGCTCAAAGGAGCTTAGGGTGTAGGTCAAATTCATTTGGAGTTATGCGTACTTGGTACAGTAACTGGAACTTCGAACCGATATAAACAATCTCGCATTATTACTTTGATTGACTTGTTGAGCACCGAATTTATATCCTCTGATAACTCTAGGAGTTAAAACTGCTACATGCAAGTAGTTAGTTTTTAGCTTAATCCAGAATCTCAGATTAAAAAGTGAGATGCTTGCGAGTCCAAAAAGCCGATGTATATATCATCATTGGCACAAGATACAGGGAATAGAGGATTGTGCATCATAGCTGCGGTACCAGTGTCATTGTTCTTCCAAATATCCTCGGTAAGACGCATCATCAGCTCCCTTGATCTATCCGGGTATTTACTCAGCATATCTGCGTGTTTCCTTCGCACCCAGTCCTTGTCATGGTTGCTGATTGCTTCTCTCGCTGCCATGTAGAATGGGAAGGGCAGTGATGAATCTGGGCCGCAGCCTGCTGGAAGACGATCCATAAGCGTGAAAAGATGTCGTCTGTACAACTGTACCCGATGCGATGTCGTAGGATCCAAGAATACTCTCCGTGCAAGTAGTAGATGTACAACCCAGTAGAAGCATTCGCTTACTGTATTGAGCTGGGATTTCCGAAGTTCATCATTCTGTGGGACATCAGCTTGACCCATGTGAAGGAAGCTGGCATTTTCGGGCTCATGTGAAAGACCAGGACCGGGATACCTCAAAGCTCCCCAGAACCTCATCTCGTTCTCCAACTGGTACCCCTCAGCGACATGCTTCGGTTCACTCAGGCTAGGACTGATGGCGAGAACCGAGATCCTGGCTAAAAATGACATAACAGTCGGATAACAGCCTGTCAATTGTCTAAACTGCGGCTCTTTCTCATCTGCCTCATCGTTGGGTTGGTACAGAGCGAAGTTCGGCGGAGCCAATGGCTTGCGACGTCTCAAGAACGATAGCACAACATCTATCATGGCAAATCTTTGGACAAGGAATCGAGAGTAATATCCCTGCGGTAAATGATCAATAAAGTTGAGCTCGGTGACCATTCGGAATGCAGCTTGAAGATGAGCTTCTGTCTCTTGGCTACCCATCATGACCTCAGTGACTATATGCATCAAGCGAGCTGCGAGAGCTACTTCTCGAGGTGACAAGATGGAAAGTGCCTGGTTTTGCTCTATGTACTTCTGACTATCATCCTCCCCATGAGGCTTGGATACGTCAGAGACATCTCCAAGCAATAGCAAGGCCTGGCTTCGACGGTTTTCAACAGATTGGCTGTCTGTTTTGCCGTGATTATACATACTGACAGTAGAAACGTAGAGAATCATCTGCAGGAGTACAGGGTATGAGATTGCAACTAAGCACAGCTTGCCATACGGATTCTCGGGACAGTCAAAGGCAGGGATACGAGTTGAAGAGTCATTGAGGTCTGTTATACTGTTATATCGCAGAGTTAATACCTCTCACTTGAATCAAGTGTAAATGGTAGCTTACAGTAATTCAGCGCTAACTCCTCACGCAAGGACCTAGGGATTGCAAATAACAACGGTTCAAAGCTAGGCTGAAAGATCGAGGGGGCATTTTCACGCGTCATAGCTGTTGAATATTCCCCTATGCTTATGCTATTGGTAGGAGAGATGCATCCCGACAAGAGCGGAGTCTGCTGTGTTCCCGTACAGCTATCTCCCGATATCTTCTGACAGAGCCAACAGATGGGTTTTGCCTCATCGCATTTACGGTGGCGAGACCTGCAGGTGAGGCACCCTGCTATGTATTAGTGCCCGTACCTAGCAGATGCAACATAAAAGTCAACGGTGGTAAGACTGTCTACTGATCTTGACAAGAGCGGGTTTCGGGGGCGGGACTATTCATGATAACGAAATTGTTCAAGGTCGTGGCTTTAGTATCTAATAAAGACCTTGAGATAATTGAAGATTGGTATTTGTCACGGTTCGGGCTCGTTATACAGGTGAACGGGGAATGCTTCAGGCGAAATCAGGTCTATTGCTACGGATAGGCACTGCAGGTGGGTCAGGCTCTATTGACAAGACGTAGTTTGAGGAGCTACGTTGAGGATCTCTTTAGCCGGTAAACCACTAGGCTAGGTACTCTTTAGATAATGTATCACCACGTGCAGCGTTCTTCCCGACTATGAGTCTAGGGTAAGTCAGTCGGGTTTGGGCTATATCTCAATCTTTCCATTTCCATTTCCATTTCCACTATCATCTGACCTCAGGCTGTAACAGTAATGAGACTAGAGTGTATAACTATGAGTAGTACGTGTCCTAGGCTAGGCTTAGGTGAAAGTTGAATAAGGGAAGATGGAGAGCAGAAAGACGAGTGGAAGGAGAGAGAGAAATATAAAAAAAACAAATTATTTGAGCTTCAAAGTAGATGCCTTCATAAGAATGGATTCGAGAGTGAAAACTTATGAAAATACAGGAAGAAAAAGAATATTCATTATCAAAGGTAGTGTGCTTTAGCAGTGATAGTATACTATTATTATCGTGTTAATTCCCAGTCAATCATACTGTTAAGTAAAGCCACTCGCAATGCATGTCTTGTGCAGTCTAGACTAGCAAAGATACTATGCAAACGGACACTAAATACATCGGTCATCTCTTTCCAATAACTTTTCAGTAAAAAGTTCGTTGGCCAAACTTCGTCCTTGTTGCGCTTGACCCAGAAGGTTAGCCCCAACTTCCCATGTCATTCCTGCTTTTTGACATCTCGGCTTCTAACCCCACAATCGACGGTAGATCCTGCATGTGATACAATTAACTGCCAGACTACCTACTTATTGTCAAAGTGCGGGGTGCATTAGCCCCCGAGTGTATGGCTTGCGAGCATTGCATTTACCAAGTTGGAGGATGGTACTGACTGACTCGACTCGGATCGTCACACAGTGTCTTGGTTTAGTGCGCTTTGGCCTGTTTCCCAATTCAGGACCACTTTCCGACCTGACGAGACGACGTCGACCAGGATCGGCATCTGTTCTTGTGGCATCTACAGCAGGATCCACGATGAAGAAACGTCTGTGTGCTCGGACATGCTAGTGGGTATGGTTGAATTGTGATCGAGACTGTCCGTCAGAACACAAATAATTGGATGTTCTCCATCGCCAGTGGCTTCAACAGAGATGCTCGTCATAACATCTTCTTGAACAAGCTCTTTTAACCTTACGGAAGTCCATTTCCATCAGTCAGCACATCAGCCAACACTCGATAACATAATGTCTATTTCACCAGAGCCAGGCACACGCGGTAACCTCACCGCCGAGCAGAATCGCAGCCTGCAAGAAGCTTGGGTTCACCTGTTTCGTCTCTGCGGAAACCAGACCCTCTCTCAGGATACACCTGAGAAAACAGGCGAGTTCCTACAGCACCTGAAGAACAAGTCACCTGAAAGCTTCAGTCGGAGCTTGTGGGAATCCTTTCTGGCTGACCATCCCGATACCACCATTCTCCGATTCCTTCGCGCCAGAGACTTTGATGTTGTGAAAGCCGTTGACATGTTTGTGTCTTCCATCAACTGGCGAGAAGAGCGACAGATCCAAAAGACTATCATTGGGGGCGGTGAAGCTGTTGGTTTGAAGACATCTCTCACGCCTGATGAAGAGGCTTTTATGGCGCAATACCGATCTGGAAAGAGTTATGTCAGAGGAACTGACAAAGACGACCATCCAGTTTATGTCATTCGGGTTCGACTCCACGATCCCCATAAGCAGACAGCGGAAGCGATGGAAACATACGTCTTGCACAATATCGAGACGCTCAGAATGATGGCTCAAGCACCCAACGACAAAGTCTGCCTTATCTTTGACTTGTCAGGTTTCGGCCTTCGTAATATGGATTTCCATGTTGTCAAGTTCTTGATCGAGGTTCTTGAGACGAGATACCCGGAGACTCTGGGAGTCGTACTGGTACACAATGCACCATTCGTGTTCTGGGGTATGTAATCTCTTTTGGTGCCACTTATAGTATTCTAACCTATTCACAGGTGTTTGGACTGTCATTAAACACTGGTTAGACCCAGTCGTTGCTTCCAAGATCCATTTCACAAGCGGAGCCAAAGGACTACTCAAGTTCATACCCAAGAGCAACTTGCAAAAGTCCTACGGCGGTGAAGATCCCTGGGAGTACAAATACGTCAACCCGGTTCCTAGCGAGAACGAGAGGATGCAGTCAGAGGAAAAGAAGACAAAGATACAGATGGAGCGACAGGAGTTGATCGATCAATTCACTCGATTGACTACAGAATGGATCACTTTGAATAGTGGTGCGGAACTTGGACAAGAGACAAGCGTGAAACGAGATGAGTTGGCTCAGTTGATCCAGCTTAACTATTGGAAGTTGGATCCGTACGTTAGATCTAGTACTTACTACCATCGCGTTGGAGTGGTTAACAGGGTAGGAGGAGTCGATTTCAAGGCCGCACGTTAGTTTGTAACGGTCACAAGCTCCTTTCGTTATCGAGATGGCCATGTCTTAGAGTCAATTCAATCAAAACGTCAGTCCTGTCTTGCTCAATCAGAGCATCGCTTCTTGATCTTAACTGCCTGAGCAACGCCGATTGTGAATTAGATCAACGTCTTTACCCTGTGAACTCTCCACAGCTGGCCTATCTAGCGGACAAACGACCCATCGTGCACTGACAGGTGGCGCATATCACAGCTATCACAGTTGCATCTTGAAGCAAAAACAAACAAGAAGTCCCCTGTAGGTCAGGCGCGGGTCATACCGACTTGGCATGGGCACCTGGTTGTGGTGCAACCTTCTCAGGTGCCCAAAGCGCAATAGTTTGCGAGATGCAGGGGGGTTTTGTTACCTCGCTAACAGAAGAGGAAACGATCATCTCAACCGGATCCATAGTCCAATTTCCCATTTCACGACAAGCCGGTCTAGCAGTCTGGGGGGCGGTAGGCTAACGACGACGCTAACGTATTCATACTGTAGAGCCTACAGACAGCCTAGAGGACATCTCCAAAAGCAAATGCGTCTGTGGTGAATGGCTCAGATAAAAAGAGCCTGCCAACATCCTAGACTAGGCGACTGTCTCCTTGCGCTACTCTTCACCAAGTCAAGAAGAGGTGCCGAAACCCCAAATTCTTTTTGCTTGCTTCCCACTGAGGCTATCGCAACAAGATGAGGTTCTCCAAGCTCTTCCTCACGACTCTTGCGTCGTTCAGTCTTGCTGCCCCTGAAGCTGCGCCAAGGACTGTCTCTTCTCCTGAGCTATCGGGAGAGTTGGTCCAGCTTTTGGAGAAGCACAACCTCGCTCTTGTTCCTCGCTCTGAACTCACCGATGCACTCAAAGAGCTGAACACATTACTCAAGAGCAACGCGTTTCCTCGCGCACCTGTTCTTATCAGACGGCAGAACAGCACTGCTGGCTCTGGGTCAAAATCCGGCTCGGGCTCCAACTCCGACTCAGATTCTGACTCGGATTCAGATGATGGAGGGTCTAGGATCGCAGCCATCCCTGGACTAGACGGTCTTGGAGATCTGGGGTCTGGTCTCAAAGGGCTAACAGATGCCCTTGGCGATGTCAAGGACCTCTTCAAAGCTCTGGGCGACCTGCTATCGCCTGAATTCCTCCAGGCTTTCCACGATGCTATGGTCTATCTTGCAGCTACCCTCAAGCCTCCTGCGCCTAATCAGGTCAGGAATCTTCTTGCTAAAGCAGGACCACTTCTTGATCTGGTTGGCGAGCTCAACCTGAAAGATCTTGTCGATGAGATCAAAGGTGTCGACATTGCCGGCATCGTGTCAAAGGTTCTCAAGCTTCTTACCGATGACAACCTCAAGAACATTGACGGGCTTCTCGCCAACGGCGCTTCCCTCTTGACTCCTCAATTTGTCAAAGAGACCAAGACGCTTATTGGCGACGTTGCGCCTCTTCTTGACGAGATTTCCCCCTTGCTCAAGAAGCTCACCGACCTCGACATAGAAGGCATACTTCAAGCTTTGGACCCTCTTCTCAAGAAAGAAGCCATCCAGGGCATTGTCTCCCTTGTCAAGAACGCCAGCAATCTCTTGACAGCAAAGACTGTCGATGAGATTCAGGATCTTCTTGGTGAAGTCAGCCCCATCATCAAGGATATTGCGCCACTCCTGGAACAGCTTACGAAGCTCAATCTTGAAGAAGTCCTCAAAGCGCTGCAGCCGCTTCTCAAGGACGATTCAATCAAGGGTATCTTGAGTCTACTCAAGAATGCCGAGAGCCTACTGACGCCCAAGTTTGTGGACCAGACACAAGACCTCATTGGAGCTGCTTCGCCTTTGATCGATAAGCTTAACGATGTCGACCTCAAGGGCGTGCTTGATGCGCTTAGCCCAATCCTGAAGAAAGAGGCAATCCAAGGTCTTGTTGGGCTACTCAATAACGCAGAGGATTTGTTGACCAAGGACACCGTCAAGAGCATCAAGACACTTTTGACTGAAGCTTCCCCGCTCATCGAAAAACTGTCTGATGTGGATCTCAAGGGTGTTTTGGACGCTTTAAGCCCCATCCTAAAGAAGGAGGCCATCCAAGGCCTTGTTGGACTTTTGAACAACGCCGAAGATTTATTGTCGAAGGAGACTGTCAAGAGTATCAAGACTCTTCTGTCCCAAGCGTCACCACTCATTGACAAGCTTGCCGATATCGACCTGAAGGGTGTATTAGATGCCCTCAGCCCAATTCTCAAGAAGGATGCAATTCAAGGTCTCGTGGCGCTCCTCGGTAACGCCGAAGATCTACTATCAAAGGAGACAGTCAAGAGCATCAAGACACTGCTTTCAAGCGCATCACCATTGATCGACAAGCTCTCGGAGCTTGATTTGAAGGGCATACTAGACGCTTTGAGTCCTATTCTGAAGAAGGATGCCATCCAAGGTCTTGTCGGTTTACTCAACAACGCCGAAGATCTTCTTTCCAAGGAAACTGTCAAGAACATCAAATCTCTTCTTTCGAGTGCTGGCCCTCTTATCACTAGCCTTGGGAAGATTGACCTTGCTGGTGTTCTTGACTCACTTGGACCTCTTTTGACAAAGGACTCCATCAAGGGCATTATTGGGCTTTTGGGCAATGCCGAAGATCTTTTGACAAAGGACTTTGTTTCAGACACAAAGAAGCTCATTTCCAACGCCAGTCCGCTACTCACCAGCTTAGGCAAGCTTGATCTCAAGAGCCTGATTGATGCGCTTGCACCACTCCTTACGAAGGACTCAGTCAAAGGACTGGTTAGTCTTCTTGGCAACGCCGAGAATCTACTCACCAAGGATTTCGTTTCGCAGACCAAGTCTTTGATCTCGAAGGCTTCACCTCTACTTGATAGTCTTGACGATGCAGACCTGAAGGGTTTGCTCGACCAAGTTGGTCCACTTCTCAAAGAAGTCAGCAAACTTAAGCTCGAGGACATTCTCAGTGCAGTGCGACCTTTACTCACCAAGAACTCCATCAACGGCATCATCGGTCTTCTCAATAACGCCGAGAACCTCCTCACTAAAGACTTTGTTTCACAGACAAAGCTTTTGATCTCCAAGGCTGCGCCTCTACTGAATAGCCTGGATAAGGCTGATCTGAAGGGCTTGCTCGACCAAGTCGGTCCATTACTGAAGCAGGTCAGCAAGTTGAAGCTGGATGAGCTTCTAAGTGCTGTTCAGCCTTTGCTCACCAAGGATTCCATCAAGGGAATCATCGGACTGTTAGATAATGCCGAGGACCTGCTTACCAAGGATTTTGTCTCTCAGACAAAGGGTCTCATCTCAAAGGCTGCGCCACTTCTCAACAGCCTTTCCAAAGCAAACCTAGAGGATCTGCTCGACCAAGTTGGCCCGCTTTTGAAGATGCTCGGCAAGCTTGACCTCGAGGGCTTACTGAGCGCTGTGGCACCACTTCTCACAAAAGACTCCGTGAAGGGTATCGTGGGATTGCTGGATAATGCTGAAGGTTTATTGACTAAGAGGTTTGTCAACGAGACCCAGACACTCATCACTGGCGCTGTCCCCTTGATATCTTCACTCAGCGAGCTTGATCTTCCTGATTTGATCGATCAAGTATCACCTTTGCTCAAAGAGATTGGTAAGATTGACCTTGCCAAACTTGTCAAGCAAATCTCACCACTACTGGATGAGATCAGCGATTTGGACATCAAGGGCTTGTTTGACGCTATCTCACCTTTGCTTTCACCAAAGGGTATCAAGGGCATCATGGAGCTCCTTGGAAACGCTGAAGATCTCCTCACGCCCAAGTTTGTCAATCAAACTCAGACTCTCATTGGCGATGCAGTACCATTAGTCTCAGCCCTGGGCGAGATCGATCTGAAGAAGCTCATCAAACAACTTCAACCTCTGCTCGAAGCGCTCGGCGAGATCGACTTGGGCGATCTAATCAAAAAGGTGAAGCCTCTTCTAAATGCGCTCATGAAGATCGATCTCGTCAAACTGGTCGGCAAGATCATGCCACTACTAGATTCCCTGGATGACATTGATCTGGAGGGATTGATAGAGGCGGTCAAACCTTTGTTGACGCCCAAGTCAGTCAAGGGAATTGTGGGCCTGGTTGATAATGCAGGAGATCTTCTCAGCGACAAATTCGTCAACCAAACGCACACGCTTATTTCGGGCGCTGTACCTCTTATTGAGGTACTGAACAAGGTTGACCTCGAGAGTCTATTCGAGATCATCGAGCCTATTCTAGAGGAGCTAGACGGCCTTGACCTCTCAGGTCTTGTCGACGCGGTGAAGCCTTTGCTCAATGCGCTGAAGAAGATTGACATCAAGGGCATAGTGGACCAGATCATGCCGTTCCTTACACCAAAGACAGTCAAGGGATTGTTGTCACTGGTGGGCAATGCAGAGAGTTTGCTGAGCAAGGCTTTTGTGAGTCAAGTATCGGAACTCATTGGAGATGCAACACCAGTAAGTGATTCTATTTTTTGTTTCTATTGATAAATACTTGGCTAACATTTATTCTAGCTCGTTGCGACTGTGGCAGACTTGGTGCATGCTATTTTGAAGGAACTTATGGGTCGGACGTAATGTGAGATGAATTGGTTAACGACGTTTATGGAGCGTCAATATTGTTTTATGTATATAATGATTTTGCGAAATATTAGTGACAGATACCCATGGGATAATATTTGCTTGGTTGACCATTGCTGGACTTGTGTCCGTATCTTGTTCTGCATGGCGTCGTTGAACTAAGTTCGCCAGTATAATATAGTGCAATAACAATTACTGAGATTACAGGAGATAATTAGGCGATAGTCTGTTTCCAAGACTCCCGTCTGTGCCCTTTCTTCAGTCATTATCTTTGAATCAGTCAGTAACCCCCTGCAGTTAGGTAATGGTCCAGACCTTTGTTTGCTTTTCTTTGACTTTGCACGGACTACAGCGAGTTAGCGGGTAATTCCAGGCCTGTTCCGCTAAACCTTGAACACTGTAACCGAGTCATGTCACACAGTGCAACCGTTAACTATGTATCGTGACCGTTTGGCTGCTGCTGTCTGATCACAGTGGTAATGGGCCGACGTCACATTCATTTATTCGTATTCGACACATTTTAAACATTCATGACATTTGGGAACTATTCGCAAACTAAGCTCTTTGAGTTCACACCCAAAAAAACAGCTTCTGCACACACTTAAACTCGCTTCTACCAAAACAGAAAGTGAGGGGGAAAAGGTGGTCATGTGTGGTCGGTCGCTCTTGGTTCTCGTCTCTGCAATTCCGCTCATCACTTATCAGATTCCGCTACCTAGGTAATGATCAGCACTCTCGTATTGAATGCTAGTTCAGTTAGTGCCTCGACCCCGCTGAAGATCAGAATTTGGTTGCCTTTCCGAGCCAGGATATGCCCTGTTTGAAGAATCGCTAGTGCAATGACCCTGGTATAACATTTCCCATGTTTTCTTGGTCTGTGCCGTTGGATGAGCCGAACTAATTTGGACCAAGGACGCTTCCTCCTGACTCTGCTGCTTTACACTGAGGCCCTTGGTGATAGTTGCATATTTCACTGCCATTGTCGCTAAGAGCCAACATAATTCAGAATGGCTTCAAAACAGGAAACCATGGCTGGTGCAGCGCCCGAGACAAGGGACAACACCAGTCCTCCAGACGCGTCGGCGCAAGATGCACAGAGTGACAATGCTTCCTCCAACGACCATATCCGCGACGAAAAGGCTGCTCCAGGGCCGACTAAATGGCAAAAAGTAAAGGCACATCTCGTCAAGTTCAAATGGTGGTATTTGCTTGGTATCGCTATCCTTCTCGCCATCTTGCTTCCACTGCTGTAAGTCAATCATGTTTACCCTAACATCGTCTTGCCTCATGTCTAACTCTCGACAGTTTCACTGTCATCGTTCCTGCTATTGTTCAAAATATCCTCAACGGCCAAAAGCTACCCATCAATGGAGGTGCTTTGCAGGTCATATCACCAAACCTAGTCATGATGAGTATCAACACGTCGCTAGACACGCCATTAGCCGCAAATCTGAAGCCTGTCGATTTGTACCTCTACAACCAGGAGACACAACCCATGAAGTCATTTCTTATGCTCAAACTTCCAAACCTTCATCTCAACCACAAGACCGATGTCTCCGTCGTGAACCAGACAATGCAAGTCACGGACCAGAAGGAACTTCTGGCATGGTTCAACGAATTCTTCGATAAGCCCAAGGTCGAGTTATCCCTAGAAGGCAAGCCTGAGATTCACCTCGGGTCCTTGAAGTACCATCGCAGTCTGAAAAAGACGATTGAGATCCCTTCTCTCACCTACTTGGCAGGGTTTGGGGTCAATGATCTGCAGTTTGATCTTCAGTCAAATAGAACGTCCAAGTACAATATGAAGGGCCATCTGAATATCCCCAACTCTGGCGTTCTCCGTCTTGGGCTCGGGAATTTGACCTTCAACGTCATGACCGGCGAGACAAGAGTAGGTTTGATCAACATCTACGATCTGCAACTCTGGCCCGGCAACAACACGGTTCCATTCGAAGGAAACTTCTTCTTCGACGAGCTGGTCCCCAATCTGTCCGAGATTCTCGACAGTCAAAAGACCGCGCTGAACAAGGGCTACATCGCCTTCAATGCAACAGGAAACTCAACCATGGCCAACGGTGAGACTATCCCTTATATTCAGGGTGTCTTGAATAGAAAACACATTCCGTTCACTGTTCCGGTGATCTCGCTGCTTGGTGACGTCGTCAGTGGTTTGCTGGATGCTGATCAAGGTTCTCTGCTGAACATTTTCGGCGGCGCTGTTGGGAATACGACCTTGCTTGAGCATGTTTTGGGTCATTGGGATGGAAGCGATGGAGGAGAGACAGCTGATAAGGTGGCGAGAGGGTTGTTTGGGAGAAGTAATGGTGGGAAGTCGAGGTCATGGATGTGGAGTTTGATGAAGTTGGGTCTGACGAGGAAAGGTCTATGAGATAGTTAGTGACGGTTTGTAACGTTTAATGCAATGTATTTTTTGTTCGAATTCCAGTCGATATAGTCGGTCGCAATCAAGCAGCGCTTTTATTGAGATACCTATTCGCTTATAGTGACATGCGCAACGTCAAGCCGCTGCCGACAACCGAAAAGTGCAGTTAAGAGAGTACCAAGAGGAATTTATGCTGTCTGGTGCTTTGCACTCTCTTCCTCTCTTAAACCCCTACCATTTCCATTCTATGATCTCAGCAGGTGTCTTGTGGTGAAATCTTCTAGACAGCCCCAGCATCCTTAACATCGACCGCTCGCGCATTGTTACTCGTTCAGAGGAATCGTGGAGTCGGTCTCCAGACATTAAACCTGCATGATGAAGTTAGCACGACCATCTTTGTTGAAGAATCTGCACACTGACCAGGTCTCATTCTCCTTCTTGAGACCAAAGGGGTGGATATCCAGGAACTCGTCGAACTCTTCGTCGGTCGTCAAGACAGTGGCAGTAGAGAAGTCTATTCAGCCGATCAGTAAATTTTGTACCATCGAGGAGATGAAAACTTACCAATATCCTCGTACTTCAAAGGGGGTGGCTTCTCTTCGACCAGTTCTCCACTCTTGATCTTTGCGATGCGCTCTTCGGCGGCGATGATGAAATCGCGCACAGCCTGGTCCTTGATCCCTTCGAGTCTGTTCTTGGGGCTGTAGCGCTTGGGAGTCGGTTTATCCTCTTCTTTTTCGAAGAACTTGATTCTGCAGGCCCAGCAAGGCCAGCGATAAAGCTCGGGGTCGAGGAGCTCGGGAGGAGTGTCGGGAACGATGAGCCGATCGGGAATATCAACTTCCTCCGTGATCTTGGCCTTGACGTTGGATGCGGACTTCTTGCACTTCACGGGCGCGGGCAGGTGGGGGCTGTGAGTGGAAGTAACCGTCAGCATATTTTTGATCCGCGATGATAGCGAACACGATGAACGTACCACAGGCTTCCCACCTCCTTCAGGAGAGGGAGGTCGCGCCAGCGATCCTCGTGATCAGACATCTCGAGGGTTTGCCGATGGTTTGGAGATTTGGGTCTTGTCGTTGAAAAGTCGAGGTTTTAGAAATCGAGTGGTGAAAAGAATTGTTTGCTTTGAGTGGTGGTGGCCGCCAAAACCTGCCGGCAAGAACCAAAAATCTGTGCAAGACCTTCTGCCACCGCTCGCCAACTGGCATGTAAGTAGGGACGAAATATTATCAACGATCTTCGCAACAATTGGCCCTGCTTCTTTTAACTGTGTTCATTCGTTTTTTCCCTTTGTTCACTTTCATCAATTCTCTTTGCTCCTTGAACAAGCACCAAACTTCACGTTCCACCTTACGAACACCTCCACGATGAATATTGATCGTTTTAGAGGCGAGTTGACTGCCAGACTTTCTCTCGTTGTGCTGCTAACAGCGCCTCTAGAGAACTATGAGGCTTTGTCCCCCGATCGTACGAAAGTTATCCTTCTTGTGTTGTTGTTTACTGACCCTTTCGCAGCCGAGTACCTACCAGTCAGGGTTACCCATCATCGTTGTGTCCAGTCGGACTATACCGTCAGACTCACAATCGAGATGGGCAATGGTCGAAGAATCATCCTTCCGGAACGCGAAGTTCAAGCCGCCTACCCCGATATCGTTTATCGATACTGGAGAACGTTCCAAGGTGGCCGTTGTTCCGCCACCGGTTACGACATGTTCCATCCGTTTCACATCATTGGTCATCGAAAGCAACAGGGTGCAGAGTCAACCGAGTACAAAGTTCAGTGGGTTGGCTATTCGAAGAAGCAAACCACGTGGGAAAAGGGTGAAGACTTGGCCGACTGGTCAGTAGAACTAAAGGATGGCTACGACAAGGCGAATGGACTGCAGTAGTGATTATGTTAGTCGAAGCAGAATGAGTGACGGGTGCTAACGAAGATGAAGATCAAGACTTGGAGAGACTAGAGGGTCGCTGATGTGGTCTATATTGAGTAGTTAGACCCGTGATCAAATTGAGTTGAGCAGTCGCAAATAGAACACCAACCATGTCATCTTTGACATGTTTATCAATCTAGCTAAGGAAAAAATTGAAAGAAGCCCGACGGTTCCACTTGAGAACGCGCAATTGTCTCCTACATCCGAAACACGCCAAGTTCATTGAACTTAAAGTCACGGCGACACTTAGTTCAATTGAACAAGGGAGGGAATGCCAAAGGTAATCGAGAACAACCTTGAATGTTCGGCCGGATGGGAAAGGTGAGAACAAGTTCCCCAGCCGTTCTATCCTCCGTCTGGACATGGACTAGTGCTCCAAGCCACCCCGAGGTATACGGACGCTTGACCAAACACGCTCCTAGGTCATTTCTGAGTGTCAGCTTTCGGCATCTTCCATCCGTCATCTATCAGCCACTGGGATATTCTTGACAAACGCATTATGAAAAAGAGGCAAATACGAGAGTCAATATGATGCGATTCATCCAGAATGGCTGAGGTCAATTGGTCTTCCAATTAACAGTCGATTCCCTGGAAGAGGCGTCTGCAGATCTTTCAATTGACTGTGAACTGATTACTTCTTCAAGCCGAATACTTTCGCCTTAAAAGTGCAGCGAGTTCCCAGTTTTCGTTATTCAACACTGCAACGTTGCAACGCACATCGCAGCGACCGTTATCAACGACAACACTCAGCCCCAACAAGTACGCGCCACATCACCCTTCAAACCGAACCAGCTGCCAAGATCGACAATTATAGTCGTCTAGACCAAGAGTCTATTAGGTACTAATGAGTATTCTCTTTGTCTGACTGGCTGTAATCGTGACGTGTACTCAGCAATGTGGCGCTGGCTTGTACGGATCTTCGGCTTCCTCTAGCGCAATGGCAGCAGGTTTATTGTTAGTGACACTTCACTTTAGCTAATCTTGCTACTCTCGGACAATACCGATGTTGGAACTTTGTTAAATATGGTAGGTGGTTCAAAGGGAATATAAAGAAGTAAGTCTGCTGCTCCCAATTCACATCTACGTTCTCCTACCCCGTATCACTATCAAGCTTTCTTTCCAAACCCCGGAGCTTACATTACTCTCGCTCGACTTCAATACACATCAACTAGATACTCTCGTTACCATGAAGTTCTCAGCTTACTCTCTTGTCGCCTTCCTCGCGCTCTCCGCTCAAGTAAGCCTACCAACACCATCAACATTGACAGCTCACTAACATGCGATCGCGCAGGCGCAACGAAGCGAAATCTCATCCATCAAAGGCGAGGTATCCTCTGCCATCGGCGGCGAAGCATCAAGCTTGTTCAACGGAGCATCAAGCGCAGTCGACAGTGCCCGTGACTCCATCACATCCGCCATTGCGAGCAAGACCAAAGAAGCTGCCTCGGCTGCTTCCAGCATCACCAGTAAGATTGACGACATTAAGTCGAGCATCTCAACAGCAAGGGGAGCTGCCAAAACCTCCCTCAGCTCCGCTCTAGAGTCGGCTAGTAATGCTCTTGAGAGCGCCAAATCCAGTGCGACTGCAACGAGCTCCTCCAAGGGTGCTGGTGCAATGCCCACTGCCGCTGTTGCCATGGGAGCCTTGATGGGCGGAGCTGCTGTTTTTGTTAATATGTAACATTATTCACGATTCAAGTAATACGCATGTATAAGTAATATTATATCAGTAATTTTGTGCTCACCTGTATGCGTTTCTTATTCTTGTGTGATGAAGCAACCAGCGGGTAGAATACAGTGACAAGGTGAGAAGATGGCGTGTGAATGGTGTCAGTAGTGCGTTGCCTTGCTCTGCTCGCAATAGCGTCTCGACCATCTTCAGTCCCCATGGGGTTCTTGCCACCAATCTTCCGACTTGCAGGAGAATTGCAAGAGGACGGAGTCGCCATCTTCCGTGGTAGAAGCCAATTCTAGAGCGCTAATGCACACTATAACAGAGTTTGTCTTGGCAAAAAAGCTTGACAAACGCTATCGTTAGTGCGGCTATGAAGCATGTGGGATCGCGCTCTTGACCTGACTCTTAGTAGCTGTAGTGCTTATTTTCGATATTGAAGGTTCACAAGAGGTTTTTGAAACTGAAGACCAGAGACTAAGACTTTTGCTATACACACAGCTATCATCAAAACATGGGGTACAAAGATGTACCTTGCTATCGCACAATACAAAAGCACTGCGAGGCAGATTAACAGCCCGCTTGTGCTTTCTCCATACGACTCTATTTCTTGGGTACATAAGTTGTACTAACCACACGTTCCAGTACATACGACCATACCTATCAGAGAACTCGGGATCCCGTCCGCTCTCCCATAGATAAGCTGGTAAGGGGCGGATTAGTAGTTGGGTCGGTGACGACCAGCGAATCCCCGCTGTTGTATGTTTTTGCCAAAGTATTACAGGCACACGTGTCCTTTTTCTTTTTGTCTAGATACTTCTGTATAAGCTCAAGCTGGCTTTCACTGCAAGCGCGAACAAGTCCTTGTTCCACAGAAGTACCTGCCTGCCGTGCCAGTTGTTCTTTTCTGTTTCTTTTTAGCTTTGAAGCAAAGCCTAAGTCTTCTCAATATCCCCGAAATTCTCAACTTAGAGATCCATAGAAGTTATTCCAATGACTACTAAACTTTCCCAACAAACCCTCGTGTGACTTGAATAGCAGCTGCCAACGCAGCAACGACTGAACTCTATGATGAGGCGATAGAAGATGCTTCTACCGAATTCCAGTTGTTTTGCTGTTGTTGGCAAGATGGACCTGTACTGTAGTCTGAGGAAGGCAATTACGTCACGCCTGCTTCCGCCTTTAAGTTCGTTTGTCTGCTCTTGCATCTCTCTCTTTCACGGTTCCCATCTTCCATCTTCATCTTTCATCGTCTTGGTTATCATCGTCTCCCAGTATCGTCATCTCTGACTATCGTCATCTCTTACTGTTATCTCTCAATACGACTTCCCCGTCTAGCGATCGGAAGGCCGCTCCAAAGGCTACCATGACTCCCGAGGAGCGTGCCGCTGCGGAACTCTGCGCAAATATAATGCTCCACCCGATGGATCCCGAAAGTGCAAAGTCCTTTGCATATACAGGGCTTAGCCCGGATGAAATACCCCCTTCCGCTTCAGATTTGGACCCCCGTTCAGCATCGATCTTCGCCGAGCTGGTCCCCTGCCAGGTAAGGGCTGCCAGAGCAACCAAGAGACGAACCGGGAAGTATCCCTGGGAGCTGATACCCAAGGCCGACGACGAACGCTGGCCGGAAGGTGAAATCCTGGAGAGCTTGGATACATTGCTCTGCCTGTGGCAGGATGAACAAGATGTTAGTCTTGACAAGTTTCTGGGCATTTTCAAACCCCACAAAGGGAAATACAATGAGCCCTGGGAGAACTTACTACTCAGGGACGAGATCGTGTTCGTGCAGCGTGGCTTGTTTCCCGCCCCACGTTCGCGGCGTAAGAATCCTCGACCATCGTTTTTGCATGTAGATTTTCCGTCCGAGCAAGAAGAATTCACAACCACTTATGCTCGAGTTGGCGCTCGAGTTGGCTCCAAGCCTGTACCACCGGTAGACTCTTCGTCCTTGGAGCGAGAAGAAACCACAACCACTTGTGTTCGAGTTGGCTCCAATCCCCCTTCTGCGTCCAGTTTTACTACCGCTATCGAATCAGACAAGCTTTCCGACGACGCATCTATCGGAACCACTCCCACGCAGGATCCACCAACTGCTTCTCCATTGATTCACTCCCCTGTATCCAGTGCAGATGATGGTATCGCAGGAAAGCCGCTGTCCGAGGACGCATGTATTGGAGCAACTCCCACCAAGGGTTGCGAGAATGACGCATTGGCTACGCCGGCCGATCCTCCCAACACGCCGATTTCATCTAATCTGGCCCAGAATACCATACATTCTGATGCTTTCATGAGTTTCCTGCCCATACTGAATCAGGATGATACCAGTTCGGTATAGGTCTCTCGATTGCCATATGTATGACATTTACTAACATGTCCTAGGTTGAGTGGGCCAGAAAGTGCCTCGGAACCAGAGTCAAGCATACGACTCGACAAATTGAGATGTTACTCAACACTTTGAAGTCCAACGCCGACATTATTCTCGAAAGGCTTCAAATTGATCGCGACGATGGTACGGCTATCATGAGCCTCTCAACCGAGATACGGAACATTGCTACCCGCAAGTACGAGTCCCATCTGGCTGATGCTGCTGCGGCAAAAGACAATATTCTCCGCATTCGAAAGCTGATGAAGGCCAGCGACAAGGCCAGCGATAAGGCCTGCCAGCAATCGAAAGATTTTGACCGATCTTTTGACAGTACGCGTCGTGTGATTGCTAAGCAGCGCAGCATGCTCAAGCACTTATTGCAGCAGGCTCGAGACGCCACCGCTCGGACAACACAGTTCAAGGCTGCCCAAGTGACCGCGGATGAAGAATTGAAACGGGTCGCTACGCACCTCAAAACGATCGTGGCCCAGATGGAAGAGTGGGAGAAGATCAGTTTTGCGGCTGAAACAGAGCTTGGTCGCCTATCGCTCGTGATTGCTTTCACCGAGATCAGTGTGCAAGATATGCGGACATTGGAGATGAAATATCCAGGTCTCCTGAAGGACATCAATGGAGTGGTTGAGAAGTACAAGGGGCACAGCGAGTAGCTCCTTCATCTCATGACAGCCAATGGATCATTGAGTCCGCGAAGCGAAACATGAATTAATTCTTAGAATGGCGACATTGTTCTTTTCTGTGGTCGGAGCTACAGAGGATTGTACAGTCAAAGCGGCAATGACAGCAGAAATTATGTGGTTTGAATGTTCTTAGTTTGTGGTTCTCTTATAAAGAAGCCCAGTGGAGCAGAATGGCAAAGGCCTTTTCTTTTTCTGTTGTGCTTTGGGAACGACGTCGAAAGCCACTGTGTAGTGAAAGACAGAGGATAGAATACATTTTCGCCACTCTAATTGACTTTTTCACTCTTTATTACGTCGCCATACTGACTAGGGAACGATCATCTTTTGTAGTCTGTGCTGTCATTCCACTTAGTATACCATTCACTCCTCAATTGAAGTTCATATCCTCCTTCCGAGGTGATGGTAAAAGAGCGGCCGGGCGAGTTCTCGGTAGATTATCGGATATGATTGGTTGGTGATTAATATGTAATATTACCCGTTCGCTCTCTCATAGTAAGCCCCCTCTTCATTCACAACCTACTCAAAATCCACATCTCATTGTCG
The DNA here is from genome assembly GCA_014899045.1 of Fusarium palustre. Lineage (NCBI taxonomy): Eukaryota > Fungi > Ascomycota > Sordariomycetes > Hypocreales > Nectriaceae > Fusarium > Fusarium palustre. The sequence goes on along the minus strand of JAAVUH010000151.1, from coordinate 29,426 downwards.
TGAACCTTTTCTTTTATGCATTATCATTTTAGTTTTCAATTTAATGCATAGTATTTGATGAAACAGTCCTCCCATTGGCATCTGCTTGGATCACTATGAATTCTCTTGTTGAAAGACTTGAGTTCTTCTCCCACCGAGTTGCTCTTCACGGCTGGGTGTTTTGGTACGCTTACAAACCAGTCACAGCCGTTCTCATCTATACTCATGTCTTGGGTTTTTTTCTTTTCGAAACGAAGACACCGCGATCACCCACAGAACTCATACAGCTGTGTAGAGCTGAAGTGAGCGGGGAAGAGATATCATGGATCCTTCTCAACGTCGCCGTTCAAGCTGCTCAGGTCACTGTCCTGCATTTAATGTGGCGACTTTTCAAGAAAATGGACTCGAACTGTCGTATCCAGGACCAAACAGCTTTTGTTGATCTTATGGACGGACTGCCTCCGTTTGGCTTGCTACATGGGTTGCGGCTTTTATACTCAATGGGCAGCCGCATCACTAAAGGGGACACTGACAAACGCCAACAAGGCTCGGTCTATCTTTCCAAACTGTCTGTTTTGGCTGTTCCTGGCGCAGTCATATGTTTGGGCATCTTGGTCTACCAATCACAGGCCAGATCAGTCCGTCTCCTCACATTTCTGCTACCCCTGCTATACGTCGACACGTACGGATTTGCTTTATCACAACACATGGCTGGCCAAGGTTTGAGTTGCGCTCCAAAACTACTTAACTATTACCAGCTAAAGCCTAAGCTAGCTGCCGCTTCTTCCTTTCTTATGTTTGGCATGTTATTAGCTGCCTCGATCCTCTCAAACCCCTTTGTGCGTGCTGCATTCTTTTTAACCCCGTTCTGCAGCGCTGCCTTGCTACTTTACTTTTTGCTCTATCGATACTTTCCCGAGTATGTGGCAGAACCACTCCCTCCGTCCTCGGCGGGAACCCCAGTCGACCCAGAGAATCGATGTTGTCAAGTTTGTCGTACTACAATACTCGCCAAGCTCAAAGCGAATTCTGGGCGTGTTGATGATGTCTCACAGTCGGGACATCACTGGACCAAAGATTCTTTGAGAAAGTCTGCTGTATCAGGCTGTCGCATTTGTGCTACGATATGGGATCGTCTGACAGAGGAAATCTCCAGCGTAAGCCGATACCTGCCTTCGGTTTTCTTTACCACGTATGGATTCTCGTGTAGGGCGATTGACATCCACGTCCAGTGGCATAATTACCTCTGCGCATTTATGGTTCATCAAGTTAGTAGTGAGGTCGTTCGAAAAGCCAATCAAGACTTTCCTCTAAGAACAACCCGTCTTGAACTTTGTACACTTCCACAGAGCGACCTGGAACATCACACTGGGTCAGAGCAAAGTCTAAATCAGGCCAAAAAATGGTATTCGACCTGCATGCGGAATCACTCTGCCTGCAGCATCGATAATGAGGTTAATGGGTTTCAACCATCGCGGTTATTATACCTGGGAGACCCCCAAAACATCAGGATCCATGTCAGGGGGGAGTACCCCCGCGACATGAACTATATGACATTGAGTCACTGCTGGGGAAGTTCGCTCTTTATCAAGTTACAGAGCAGTAACCTTGCTGAGTTCCGCCAAGGGATATCCTGGGACTCCCTGCCTCAAACTTTTAGGGACGCTATACGCATTGCAAGGCATCTCGACTCTCAATATCTCTGGATTGATAGTCTGTGCATTATTCAGGACTCATTAGATGACTGGAGTCATGAAGCAACAGAGATGGGCAAAGTTTATCGGAACTCGTCCTGCAACATTGCTGCATCAAGTGCATCGCACAGCCGCCAAGGCTGTCTCTACCCACGAAACCCACGAACTCTACAGCCTGAACCTCTTGACTCCTATGACAACGAGTTGAAAAACTTGTATCTTTTCAACAGAAGCTTTCCACAGACACCTTTTCAGTTATACACCCGGGCATGGGTTCTTCAGGAGGCTCTTCTGGCGCCGAGGACTCTTGATTGTGGAAGAAGTCAGCTATACTGGAGATGCGACGCTACCAAAGCATCAGAAGAGTTCCCAGGAGGATTTCCGATTGCTATGGCCGCATACTTTAGTCACCCAGCCCATTCAGGTTCATCAGGGTGTCCCAGCGAAAGCCTAAGAGCCATTGTAGAAGAGATACGCCGCAGTAAGGGGGAAGAAGGATACATGGATCTTCAAGAGCCACGTCCTTGTACTCTTGCCAAGTCTCTTGCCGGTGCAGATCCTGGATTAGTAACCGCGGCGAAACATTGGAGTAGTATCGTTGGCGCCTACTGTGGAATGTCTTTGACGTTTGAAGCCGACATGCCTATCGCCATTCATGGTGCTATCGAGGCTTTTCGGCCGTTTCTTGGTCAGTGCTATGCTGGCATGTGGGAATATCTGATGCCTGCTCATCTTGTCTGGATGCCCACCTGGCCAGTCATGATGACTACTGTTCTTCATTGTACGAGACCACTCGTGAAAAGAGCCCCGAGCTGGTCATGGATGTCTCTAGTAGGCAGCATCAATCATAAGGAAACGTGGTAAGTAATGTCCCGATTGCAACCATACAAAGACACTCTATCGAAACATGCCTTCGTGTGTTTGAGCCCGGTGTCAATAACGGCACAGCATTTTGCAACATTTATCCGAAACCTGAATTGATGTGTGCTAATATATCATGCTCAAGCTGGTTTCACCCTGACTATTCCCTGATGTCACACGTCATCCAAATCAACGTTATTTCTCCAGCAACTATTCGCCTTCATCTTCAAGCACCGATATTCAAAGCAACATACGTCGGTGATGCTAGAGAAACAACCAAACGAGCCTTACAGACATTCGCGCTATTACCTCCAAGCAGGTCGAGTATCAAGGTCGTGGATAAGCATCTCTACGTGAAGTGGGAGATTACGGGTTACGATACAGTTGAGAACGACATAGAGGATTCGACCGTTCGTGCCTGCTTCGACGTTCAGGCAGAGGAGGACGCGGCTCGAGATATCTATCTTGTGGCAATTTCTAAAAAGACTGGGATCGAGGGTCTAGTTTTGGCCAAAGAAGACAATTGCATGTACTCACGTCTTGGAGCTTTCTATGCCATAGGGCCTGTCACGAAGATATTCCAGGATGCGGAGAAGACTGAAGTTGTCTTGATATGAGGCAAGCATCTGAAGATAATGCTTCGTACTGGGACTCATGAGAGTTTTCACGGTATTAGCACATCCAAGTCAGAACATCGTCCAAATTTATTGACAAGAACTTCCAAGTGGGCCAAGACATAATCAAATTCAAGGCAGAATCGCCACTGCAGTACAAATCAGCCTCAAATCCCCAAGGGCATAGCAAACTCAATCAGCAATCCACCATCAACCACTTCATCAGCCATGCATCTCCAACATCCAACCTCTCGCTCCTTTTACAGCGTCATACCAAAACCGACCCTGTTCGCTCTCGCCAATCTACAGCTCCTCAATCTCGGCCTCTGCCTCCAAGAGTCGATCCTGGGCCTCCTCGATAGCCTCGTAACAACTCTCCAACTCCATCTGCTTGTCGCTGACTTTGCCCAAACACTTGATCCTCTTGGCTCGCATGTAGTTGAGACGTCCAAGAGCAAAGTCGATGTCGCCTTGGCCCATGTAAATGAAACGCTCCTCGGAGTGGATGCTCTCTTCGCAATCCTCAATGATGCTCCAAAACTTGGCGCGGTGCTTTCGTAGTTTGATTCCAAGGATGTGTTTCTTCTCGATTTCTCTCTTGGCGCTGTCTATGATTGCTTTCATGGGTTCTTGGTCGCTGGCGAGTGGTTCGCAGCGCTCAACCGAGGACTCTTTGCCGCTCTCAATCTCCTCGTGGCTGCTTAGGCTTATACTGCGGGCTCGGCCTTTTCCCGTCTCATTGTCGCTATCCAAGAAAAATTGCTGGCTGTTTTGGTTGCGTCAGTGACAATGTTCTCAACGCAGAATGGAATGGCGGGGACTTGACCTGGACTGTCTGTACTCCAGAGGGTTCGATTTGGGCAACTTGGTAGCGGCGATATCGTACTCTGCCTTGACTCGATTTCGAAGGCGTTGACTGATGGGGGATCCCGGGGTGAAACTTCGGCGTCGGCTCTGGTCTGAATCGTCTGTTCTGCTCCTTTTGGGACTCGGCTCGTGATCTGATTCGTCGTTCTTGTCTTCTTCACCCTTGCTGGGTCGCTTTGAGCCAGCTTTGATGGGCCGCGCGGGAATGGTTTCCGACTGTCCTCGGAGAGGAAGCTTGCGGCGTCGAGTGGATGAACCCATGACGGCGATAGGGAGAGACGGGCAGAGCTCTGTGTGAAATAATAATGACCAAAAAATTAATGATGACGGCGCTGATCAAAACTTGCGATGCTGTGTGAGGAAAAAATTTCTTTTTCTTTAGGCCGAACAAAATCTCTATAGGCAACAATGGTAAACAGTCTGGTGCCAGCTGTCAGGCACTGCTCGGGATTCTAGAGGCATGTTCGCGGAGTGACGGCAGCTCGTTATTTTTGGCCAACACTGGTTTTACAAATCGCTCGATAGAGATGTCAAAGAGCTTATGTCTCGTTGTTATTGAGGGCATCATGGTTTCTGTAGCTATTGATGACTGGCGCAGAGCAAGCAGTATCAATTCGTCGCCACGATTCCTGACTATCGTGATAAAACCGCTTGGTCCAAATATTGCTATGGCTCGCAGTCAAGAGTTCGGTGCGAGAGACTGTTAGATGCCTGATCAGAATTCCTCCAAATGCAAAGAATCACAGCAGGCTGGTGCACCCAGGTCAGTGAATAGATATACGAAATTTAGTTTTGTGCGGAATTCATTCCGTTGTGTCTCAGTCGGGTCCGCCTTAGTAGGGTCGTTCTCCTCTAAGTAGATTTGTTGGTGAGATGTCTTTACGCGACTCGACGCGTCTCGCGTGTTTTGCCTTGAGCCAGCTGCCCAACGCTGGGAGCTCCAGTTCGAGGTCTCTGTAGTCGGTACATGATGGATACAATGTTTAACAGGCGCTGTGGTGTTTTTATTCTCAGAGCGGTGTCATTATTCGCGTGTGCGACTCCTCGTCAAACAAATAAACTGTTCAGTGAACAATCAGTACCACGACGATGATTCTGGCGGCGCCACAAAATGCCAAGCTCTTTCGACACATCCATGTTCTGGACGAACAAGGGTCACTAAAAGGAATGTCTCACAGTTTTGACTGGACAAGGAAGCCGTTGTAGAGGCTGATCAACAAAGGACAGGCACATAACCTATAGCTGTCATGATTAAATGTTTTTGTTCTCTAATTCTTCCCGCTTTGGTTTGAATTACGTTACCCTTTTTTTACTAATATATACCAAGCCAGGTATTTTCATGTCTTGTCTAACAGCTGAGTTCATGTTGATATTTTTCAGTGTATCGTAAATGCTTTCTTCAATGTGGCTATGGAAGGAAACTGATTCCTGTTGCAGTCAATGTTTTCCGCTACCCACCACAATCGAACACACGATCGATTGACGTACCAAACTTCATCAGAACAATTTCAAGGATAGCTCTTTATGTTATTTTTAGAGTTCCAGAGTCACTAATCAACAGACAGTTCTCAAATCTTGACAGCCAAAACGAAACGATTCCATCCGACAGTGACCTCAATTCGAATAACCCTGCGATTAGTCCGTATATCATCAATCACTAAGCATTTCAAGTTACTCGATCCTCGGCCCGTCTCCCGAAATTAATCTAATCGAACCACGGAATCAACCGGCAAAGAATAAATCAATGGCAGAAAAACCGAGTCAAACAATTATCACCGTCTGGTATTCCCTTGGCTGTAAGAATCGCGTTTGAGTCATGGTCAGAGACGCGTTTCATAGGACCTCCAAATAATAAACTAGTGGGTCTCGATACCCATGTCAACTTGGCGTCGTACTGAACAGAAACGCGCAGGTTTCATCCGAACAGGGCCAGACAGAATAACATGGTCGAGTTTGTCACTAAGAAATTCTGTCAACCACTAGCCCCAGATCTGACAGGGCTCTTCGGATCAAGATGCTTCCTGTTTCCAGATGGTACAGTGTAACATTCGACCGGAATCTCAAGACACGATACTATGAGGTCACCCCTGATACGGTCTCGTTGGGTCCGGGTATAAAGACAATTTGATTCCCTTCAACTACCACTCTCTTCATCCAGCCATCAAGCATCATCACTCTAGTCTCGAATCTTTCCTATCTCCTTGATTCTTTCTCTTCTTTTGCTCTGCGAGCTTGTTTTACAACCTTCTTTATTTCGTTTAATAACGCTCTTTTAAGACTGCCGGCCAGTCCAACTCAGACCTACCCAGTCTTTTCCAAACACACAACCACTCATTCGCAAAGATGAAGTTCTCCGCAGCTTGTGTTGCCCTTTCCATCGGTGTCGCTACCGCTTCACCCGTATTCCGTGTTCCCAGCCTCCCCAAGCTTGCATCTCGCAGCAAGACCATCCGCAAGCGTCAGGTTCCTCAGGAGCACTCCCATGACATTGTCCTCAACGTCACAAAGGAGTTCCTCGAGCTTGACAACCCCAAGGAGATTGCCGATCCCGTCTTTGGCCTGCTGGGTGATGCTGCCGCCGAGGAGGGCGCAGGAAAAGTCACAAACTTGTCTTGTCTGAAGCAGGAGACTGCTGACCAGGCTTTCACCAACGCCAAGGCTATTGGCGATCTCCGTGGTATGGCTATGGCGCTGCTCTTCCAGGCTATCGAGCGAAACTCCGCCGGTGTAGGCGTCGCTAGCAAGCTTTGCGACGAGACTGCCGTCAACCCTGAGATTGCGGCTCTTACTCAACATCAGGATGCTGCTGCTGAAGGTGCTGAGGCTGTTAACAAGGCCGTCACCCTTGAGCTGGCTAGACAGTTGGCTGCTATGGGCGCTGACCCCAACCTGGCTCTTCTCAGTGGCACCTTTGCCCCCGGAGATGTAAGTACAACCTATTTTATTCATTTAAATTCTCTCACTAACGGTATTTCCCAGGTCAACGATGCTACTGGTGCTGGAAACTCCTGCGACGAGGAGGAGCCTGAGCTCGGATGTATCTTCTCTCAAGGCCTTCTCGTTCTTGACGCTTCAGAGGACGAGATCTCATCCGCTGTCGCCGACGTCGCCCAGACCTTCACTGGTACAGGCGGTATCTTTGCCACTGATTTGGTCGACCTGGGTTCCTTCTCTGTTGCTTCCAACACCGAGGTTGCCGATCTCGCAACCATTGTGAACGGCGCTGCAGCCACTGATGCCGCCGCTACTGATGATGCTGCCGCTACCGCTACCGAGGATGCTGAAGCCACTGCTACCGAGGATGCTGAGGCCACTGCCACTGATGATGCCGCCACCGACACCGCTGCCGCCGACGATACTGCTGCTGCCACCGAGACTGCTGCCACCGAGACCGCCGCAACTGACACTGCGACCGTCACTGAGGGTGCTGGAAAGGGATGCGCTGTCAAGACAACCACCACTGCTGCAGGTGTCACAGAGACTGCTGCCACAACCATCACCACTGCTATCAAGCCCGGTGCTACTGATGATGGTCGCGACAACAACCGCGACAATGATCGTGATGACGACAACGACGATGACGAGGAAGAGGACGACGATGATGATGATAACCGACGGGGTCGTGGTGGTAACAACCGCGAGGACCGTGAGCAAGGTCGAAACGGCGATGCTCGCGCCAGACTTGGCGACGGTATCAGCCTGCCTCTTCTTGACGATATCTAGATAGACAGACTAGCTGTTTAATCCATCTTCTTTTATGTGTTCAACATACTCGCGTGCCAACCAGTTCTAACTATATTTGATGCTGTCAATTTTATACTTCATATCGTGCTTTATTCGTAGTTCAAATCCAGGTTTCGCAATCCTAGCGAAATGGTAGAAGTGCCGCCCCCCCTCTTACCCTCCACATATCAGTTTGATGAGACCGATCATCTTGGGTCCACTTCTCAAAATGGATTTACTGTCTACAAGTTTTAATAAATGGTGAAGGTAAGGTAAGACCGGGAAGAGGTGACGTAAAGAACTGGCCCTGTGACAGTTTATGAGGTCTCATGAGGCTGACTTGGCCGTTGAACCATGCTTACAACCTATAACAAGGCTTGTCATCCGAAATACAGTTCGTCGTGACACCTAGCTCAGCCCCGTGTCATGCACACACTTTATTCAAGGTGTGAACTAAATCTGACGTCCACTCAACATGAGTTCGTTCCTGCTTACCCGCCTGTAACTAATTTAGACTCGGTTTGATATCACGTCTTACTTGTCTGACCTCAGCGTAGCCTCTTGTGACCTAGCCAAGACGGAATATATCACGTCATTCACCACTCCAAACCAAATACTGGGGGAAATTTTGAACCAAGTGGTAATGCCGGAGTTAAGCAGTAGAACAAAGAACAAAGGCGCAATAAAACTAGTAGGAAAAACATAAAATAGCGGTCACATCCATTGAGGACTGTTCTTGAGTCCTCTCCCCATCATCCACTTCCCTCATTGTTCTTACTCCATACCAAACAATATGACGAGCAGTCCCAAAACCAGCTTTATGCGCGCTGTTCAGTGGGAGGGTGAGCTTCGCCACATGTCCGTGAACATCATCCCGCGGCCCAAGCTTGTCGATCCTGAAGACGCATTAGTACGTATAACGACGTCTGCCATCTGTGGTTCAGATCTTCATATCTACCACGGTCTTCTTGGTACAGATGAGAAGTTTACTGTTGGACACGAAGCAGTCGGCATAGTTGAGGAGGTCGGCCCCGCTGTTGACTTCCTCAAACCCGGCGATCGTGTCCTTATCACCGGCTTCGCTGAGGATGGGAAACTACTTCCCAAGGCAGTACTTGTTGCGAATGAACTTGACATAATCGGGGCCGGCTTTGGTAGCGTGTTTAACAGTGATGGTGGTCTTCAAGGTAGAAATGCCTTTTTTCCACAAGCAATGAGCCGCGGTCACTAACATGAGTTTATAGCTGAATACATCAGAGTACCTTGGGCAGACTCATCACTTGCCAAGATTCCGCATGATCTTGATGATAAGGAATGGCTTCCACTGACTGACGTTTTCCCAACTGGCTGGACTGCTCTTAGCCGCTCAGGCTTCCAGCCTGGAGACACAGTGGCCGTCTTTGGTGCTGGTGCTGTTGGACTTATGTGTAGTTACAGCGCTATCATCCGTGGAGCATCCCTTGTCTATGTAATAGACCATGTCCCCGCTCGTCTGGCACTGGCTGCATCAATTGGAGCCCAACCTATCAATTTCACCCGTGGAGGGAAAGCTTCTGACCAGATTCTTGCACTACGTCCTGCAGGTGTCAACCGTGCTATCGACTGCGTAGGCCAATTCTGCCTCAACGAGAATCTCAAGCCTCAGCCCGATTATATCCTTCGAGAGGCCGTCAAGATAGCCACGAACGGGGGCGGTATCGGCATCGCTGGCTACTATCAGGCCGGTGGTCCCGAAGATTACAAGCCTGAGATCAGCTTCGCCATACCAGAACTTTGGATAAAAGGCCTGCAGGTTGGGAGCGGAATGGTCGACATCAAGGGAAATATTCGTGCTCTGGTTGACCTAGTTAAGAACGGAAGAGCACGACCCGGATTCATCTTTTCCAATGAGTATAGTCTCGAAGAAGCACCCTTGGCCTACCGCAGATTTGAGCAGCATCAGGAAACTAAGGTTATGCTAAAGGGCTCTCGCAAGCAAGAAGATGACCAGTTATTGGAGATCCGCACTGATGCAAACGGGGTCAGCGATGTCAATGGGGCTTAGTACAGATCAGATTGACATGTACGTCTTGGAGGTTAGGTGATGATGACAGGGACTCGCGGCGCATCGGAGCGTGATGACATTCTGACTCAACTTTTGCGGGTCCATGCCGAGGTGTCAAGTATAGGGCGTGAAAGCCACCTTGTCCAAGATTGATGTTTATATATGACTCGATAGGCCTTGGAATTCAATACTTCTTAGAACAATACGCAGAAACATAACTATGGCATCCTCACCAGTAGTCCGACAGGCATCTTCCACAGGTAACCTTTTTCCCTTGTACTGCAGTTCGGTCACTAATCCTCATCAGATGTTCCTCTGATCCTAAGCTTTATTCAGGAAGGCGGAGAAGAACAATCCCCAGGAGCCCATATTCCTGCGACCGAGGAGAGACTATTAAACACACTGTATCTTACAGACGTGTCAGACAACAAGCCTCGTTTCGGCAGACCGCTTCTCATTTTCTCACCTGATGGGAAACCCGCTGGACTTTTGATCTATTTTTTCAACTACACAACGTGGGCGGCATCACCTGGAGTATGCATGGAGGAATTGTATGTCGTTCCTGAGTACAGACGACATGGCTACGCCCGATTGCTTGTGCAGGCTCTAGCCAGAGCTGCCAAAGAAGCTGGCTGCGTCAAGATGGAGTGGTTGTGCCTCCAAGACAACACGAAGGCTTTGAAGTTTTATGAGAAGTTGGGAGCGGTGCGGAAGCATGATTGGACTGTACTCAAGGTTGATGAGGATGGTATTGATCGGCTGATGCGGGATGACTGAAGGTTTGATTATTGGTCGGAACATAAGCAATTCAGCTTAACAGATTCACTATATATACCATCTCTAGAACAACTCCAAGCACATACAACCATACCTACCAGAAAATACAGGATATCAAGCTCCTAGAGAGCAATGTAAAGTATTCGAGTTTATTGCTGTCATATATCAAGTTAGAGAGGAGGCATTCACAGCCTAAGCAGCACATTAAAATAAGTGACAAAATTAAACTTTATCGTTAAAATATTTCAAAAATCGTTATGTTATGCCTGGAAGTATTGAAATAAGTCCAATCATTCTCAGCAATATAGATTCTCGCCTGCGCCATAATAATCGGGCGTAGGCTTCAAGGTTGCCTGGCAGAATATAACGCTGATGTTAGCCGTCGCCACGCATTAAGTCGATGGCAGTTTTTTAATAATCGACTATAGACCCAGTGGCACAACAGAACGAACCATGACTCTATAATCATCAGGTTCTCTGTTTCTGAAGCACAGATTCCGGGTCGCCCTCCTACTCTACTGATAGTGGCATAAAAATCCCATTTTACACAGAGGCTTGGTGGTAAGCGCATGGAATTGTTTCAAATCACATTACATTTCATTCTCTAAGCAGGTGGCTAACTGCAAGGTGGAATAAGATTGTTGCCGCCGATTAGCATAAAGTTCAAGTGACTTTTAAAAAAGCACAATATTGAGCCCGGAGGGTGTAAGAAAACGTGACTGCCAAATCATGAAAGACGAAATGATTAGGTCGGTTTATGCCATTTTGGAACAGACCGTTGGGTAAGTTATTTTTGTACTTTAAAAATTACGGACTCAAGTTTGTTTCTTATACCCCCTCGCTAGCTCCTGCGCCACTGTCTGCAGTTTCTTTGTCTCACGATCTTGACTGGTGCATTCAGGCGCCTGGAATCTCACTGATTGGCCAAGTGCGGCGTTGATCGCTCAAGCCACAGCTTACTCGTCAAGTAATCAGTTGTCAAAAAGACGAGAGAATCACAATATATACGTGTCGTTTGCAAGTCCATTTGTGATGCCGTTGACTAGAGTTGAAAGAGAAAAGAGACTAATTTTTGAACCATGTTTCCTGATGAGCCCTTATCCTCTGGTACTGCCCTGCGATTATTGAGCCTTGCAACGTCTTGAATTCTCAGTAAGGAACGTGGCTATGTATACAACACCGATATGGCGAACTGCACATTATGCAGGCTACCTAATGGAGCCGCAATAAGGCGTACTCAGGGCACTTTTTACATTTTCAGCCGACAAAGGAGCTAATAGAATATGAACACAACATGGGGCTATGCAAGGCTGGCCACCCATATAAGCACAGCCTAGCAATGCTGCAGTATTATACATAACCAAATGAACCCCCCGATGTCTCCCATTTCGAATGTCATCACTTTCCACTCCAATATTATGCATTATGTCTGTTTCAATTGTGCGATCGGCACTATCGCGCGCAGAAGCAAAGGAACACATCCAACAGATTAGACGCGAATATTCTCTCGAGGGGCACGACAAACTCGCTCAGGCACTTACGAATGCGCTTCACATGTAGGTTTATGCTTGGCAATAGGTATCCTAATACAACTCAATAAAGCTAACTCCACGCTCAAGTCTTTCGACCGAGCTTTACGACCAATCGACCCACTTCATCCAAGAACTATTGCAAAATGCCGATGACAACCATTTTGAGACTTCAACCCCAACCCTAATATTCTCCTACTCTCCCGGACGCCTTCGTGTGGACTGCAACGAGAAAGGGTTCCTACCTCATCACATTGATGCTCTTTGCACTATACGAGGTAGCACCAAGACAGACAAAGATCAAGCGTCCTACACCGGCGAAAAGGGCATCGGTTTCAAAAGTGTTTTTCGCATGGCCGATGTGGTTTGGATCTCGTCGAATAGTTACCAGTTTAAATTTGACAAGCACAAGCAGTTTGGCACAGTTGCACCAGAATGGGTGGAAGACTTCCCGGTGCATACAAGCTCGGAATATACAACGTTCTATCTGGAGCTATGCCCACAAGGCGACATGGAGGAATTACTTGAGAAGCTTGTCGACTTTGACGCCGACCAGCTGCTGTTTCTTCGGAGGTTAAGACAAGTCAAGATTAACATTGAGCGAGAGCATCAGGACTTGAGCCATATGATCCGTCGCATAGACGAAACGGATGGTTGTGGGAGCCTCATAACAACACTGGATCTTGGAACCTCAAAGAAGAGGTTTATGGTGAGAAAATTTCAAGTCACCAAACTACCTGAAGAGCCAAGACGTCGAAATCAAACTTGCTCGGAAATGGTTCTGGTTTTTCCGTTGACGGAAGAGCTGCCAGACGGAGGCACCGCCATGCCTGTCTTTGAGGCAAAGCTCTTTGCAGGTCTACCTGTTGGCGTAGATGGAGGACTCAAGGTAAGGTCGGACCCTAGCAGCTGATGTCTCGATCAACTAACGATATAACTAGTTTTTGTTGCAGGGCGATTTCATACTAACCGCCAGCCGCCTTCACCTTGATACATCGCTTCGCTGGAACCAAGGGCTCCGTGACGGTCTAGTCGATGCATTCTTAGAATCAGTACTTGCATTCAATGCGAGTATTCACCGCTATATCTGGCCCTTCTTTCTTTCATACGAAAAAAAGGTTTCCTCTTTCTTCCAATCTGCCACAAAATCAATCTGCGAAATATTGAGGCTAATGGATTGCTTGGAATCCATGGAGGGTATCATGATGAAGCCTTCAGCACTAACATATGTGGACCTAGAAAAATTCGGTGACAGCTCCCAAGACTTTCTAACATTGAGCGCCAAGACGTCGACACTGTATCTTTCCAACAAATATCCGGCATGGACTATACCAGGAATCCTAAGTCTTGGCGTGCGAAAGCTTTCCGCCACCGAGTTCCTGGAACACTTTCGCATGCTTCTTTCAGAAGAAGACTCAGCGTTCAGAAAAAAGTCTTCTAGCTGGCACGGAGATCTTGCAAAAGTTCTTCTCTCCCTCATATCGGATGAGATAATCAGGAAGGATCTGAGAAACCTCCCTATAATTCCACTTACAGAAGGAAGATGGGTCTCGGCGAGCAACAACCCCAAGCCTGTTTTTGTATCAAAAGATCTCGAGTTGAGCGACTTCCCAACCCACAGCGGATTGCCGATTGTAGAACCTGAAGCAGCAGCGCATAAAGACAGAAAGGCGTTGTGTCAAGCATTGGGAATCGCCACCATCGGAAAGGACAAGCTTTGCGAGTTCATATGCCAGCAACACGCATCTCCAGACTTCGAGCCCGAAAAATGGACAACGGAGCAGCTAATCAAACACGCAAAAATGCTTTTCGAGTCTCATTGGACACCACCAGCTCAACATGCTGATCTATGGTTTGTCACAGCTGATGACAAGCGTTGCAAGGGGTCTTCTCTTTATTTTCGTGAGAAAGCAGGGGGTCCAGCATATCAAAGAATCTTCAAACACCTCGAACAAGAGTCCCCCACATTACATCCGGACTATTTTAAGGTTAGCTCAGTCACCGAGTCGCCCTTCGATGACATAGACCACTTTTTTGAGCCGCCGCATGGACACCCATTCAGGTTTATATACCGGAAAACAGATCGACTTCGAAGGAGGTGGGGGTTCGATTTGCCAGACATACCCGGCAAAGTTGAGGACCGGTCCTGGAAAGAGTTTCTGGTCAAATCCCTCCAATTATCGGCCATTCCACGTCTGACAGCAAGAACTGCGAAAGGGACCGTCGTATCTCAAGAGTTCAAGTCCATACTCCGAAACTGTCCTGTCACAGATTGGTTACAGCTGCTTGAGGACGAGTGGCACACCTATTCCAAATGGCTCGAACCTGGGGGAGAAAACGCTGTGAGCTATTCGAATTATGATACAGCAGGTGACCTTTTGCTCACAAAAGTGAAAAATTTGGAAGTTCTCACGTCGCGTGGTAAACAGAGGTTGTGCACCACGTTTGTCCCTGGTCTGGATGACCTGGTTGCTGACGTTCCCATCCCCATCCTCGATATCAAAGGCGACATTGGCAAGGTCACTAAAGAAAGGCTGAGGCTGCTTAATGTGACTGTGGAGAAGGATATCAGCTATTATCTTTCTTGCTTGAGGGCTTTGGTAGACCAGGTTTCTCCAGACGTCGAGACCCTCACCTACATCTACGAACGAATCCAAGCACATTACAACGATGAGGACATTTTAATCGAGTATGAAACCATGTAGAATATTTGCAAACACTTTGTTCTAACTAACTGGAATTAGGCAGGCATTTCAGAAAGACAGATTGATATACGTCGATGGATGGGCTGTAAAAAACAGTGACAAATGCCGACAAGGATGGTTTAACGCTAAGCAGTGTTCAGATAACAAAATAAGAATGGAAGAGCTGTATCCCCGTTGCGAAGCTCTCTTCCGGTCCCTCATGATTACTGCAGGGTTGAACATCAACGGCTTGGTAGAGAAGGCGACTAAAATGGAACTCTCGACTCCTCGACCAGACATGATGGAAACATTCGCAAATATCAACGAGATTCTCAAAGCTATGAGCGCCAAGAAAGCTGCCAATGTTGTCAAGCCTTTGTTAGATTCAGCAGTCTTTCCTGTGCTTACCCAGGCCCTAGGCGGTAAACGGAAGCTCATGAAGCCAAGCAACACAACATGGTTCATTGCGGACCGGAAACATTTGAGAGACAGTTTTCTCGACAAGCTTCCTCTCTTGGACTTTAGAGTCGAGGAAGTTGATGATATGTTGGACTTGATCAAAGCACTGAACTTGCACAAGCGGAAACTGTCCCCTCTTGTCGACTGTCGGTGCCATCCGAATGGTCAATTGGAATATTCGATTCCAGCAAGCTGGTACTTCCGTACACGTGCACCATTCATCAAAGCGTATGATTTGGTCGATTTCTTTAGTCAATATCTTGAAATGAAAGTAAATCGCTGACTTGCAGTAGACTCACAGCGTCGTCGAAAAGCGAACAAAAGTCTTTGTTCAAGCTTCTTGAGAGAGCCCGCGTCAGCTTTGCAGCTGGAGTGGAACGCCGTTATGTCCTGGAAACAGACTCAAAATTGGTTCAAGGACGCCCAGAGGAAACCATGGCTTCGTGCTTTGTCTCGAGCGGCTCAATACAGATATTCCTCGCAAGGGACTTCAGCCTCGATTCTCAAAGCGCTGTAGCTGCGGTGGTGGAAATGATTTCACAGCATTTCGATTTCAAAGACCCGTTGACCATACACTTACTCTACACTCTATTCAGTGAGAAGGATCATGACATGGCCCGTCGAGCTTTTGGTCGACAGGGTTTCCAGGTAGATGGTAAATCCAGATCGCGATGTTTTTTCCCTGGTCTCACTGCTAACGGTCAATCACAGCCTCGGAACTAGGATCCTGCCAATTTTACCCCAGGGAACTGGGCGCTGTGCCATCTCCATTCGAATCGTCGGGATTCGTCGGGGATGCAAGCTATGTCTCGACAGAGCCCACCCGCTTGGGTGTCCGGTTCACCCATAAGAAAGGGTTTCCGACTAGGAAAAGTCCTAAAGCAGACAGAAGGTTGCCGATCAAGCGATATATTGACTTTGATGATGACTCCGAAGAAGCACGCAAACAGCTGCTCGAACCTGATTACAATCTTGAATACCTGGGGCAGCGCATTGTAAGTAGCCATTACCAGCTTCGAGGCGAGTAGTAACACAACTTGTAGGTTTCATCCTTCTTTGCACGCACGCTAGGGCATACGTATAAGCCAAATTTGCATTGGAAAAGCCGTCTACGTTTTCGTGGAGGCCTTGACGTTTCAGATATACCCGAAGAATCATTCCCTTTCATCATTGCAGATCCAGACGGTTCAAAGAAACTGACAGACATGCTCACTAAGTCAGGGCTAATTGAAGCCAGAGCCTGGGAGCGAAACTGGCCAGCATACCATTTCGAACTTGCCATATCAGAAGGTGGTAAGGACGACCAATTCACATGGACTTGGGAGCAGCTAGAAAGGGTAAAGTATTTCAAGTATCGTTGGAATCTCTCAGTCCCCTCGCTAACTTATTTCAGATCCGCCTACAAGAAGAGGAATATAACAGTCAAACTGGCCAAGAGAATGTTGTGGTCATGATCAGGATCTACAATGTCTTCAAATCGCCTAGCTTGCAGTTTGTACTAGATCCTTGGGAGGCAATCTGGTCTAGACGATCGCAGATTCTCAAGGGCTCTATCTTCAAGATCATCATGCTTTTGGACCACGAGGAGGATATTGCCACAGCGGCTTCCGGGCTAAAGGACTCGTCAACAAATACAAACCCAGTACCCACGATTACAATCACCGAAGAAGCCGACGACACCGACGATCGGACAACGCAACACGATCCCCAAAGTTTAGGACACGTCAATGGCTACCAGTACAATTATACGCCCGCTTTCCAGCAACAACAATTTTTTGCACCCCCATCATACGCGTCTTATGATCCTAGTTGGTTAACCTCATGGGCTCAGCCAACTGCGTATTGGACGATGGACGGACAAATCATTTGGAACTATCCTATTCCTGCATCTCATGGCATCCCTGCAAACCTTTACGATGCTACTTCACAGGAGACTTCCGACAATTCGAATTATAAGACACCTCTATCGAGAAGGTTAGCCACTGAAAAGTGGGATAAACTTCCGCAATACAAATATCGTCGTATCAAAGACAAAAACGAGATACGCGTGTTTGTGTTGTTACCTGGGAAAGAAGACGACGTCCTCCGTGGTGTTATCCAAACATGCCCCTTCAAGGATCCTATTGCTTACAACACCGTGTCGTATGTCTGGGGAGGAAATCAGCAGCCGCGCTACAAACTGCTTACGCCCGAAGGAGCCTTGAACATACAAGCATCACTATTTCTGGTCTTGAAGCGCATAAGGAAGACAGACAAGCCTATGGTACTTTGGGTCGATGCTATTTGCATCAATCAAAACGACAAGAAGGAGAAGTCTCAACAAGTAAAGCTACTTCCACATATTTTCCAACGCTCAGAGTGTACCTATGCCTTCTTAGCCAAGGATCCCGGACATGATACTGCCATTAAAATGCTCACTCGGGCGTTTATAGACTTGATTGGTATCGACGATGAGACCTCGGAATCACTGTCGGATATTTCCGAGTGCCCCGACGACTTGGCAAAATTTGAAGTCCCGTCTCAGAACGACCCTATATGGAAAGAACTAGCTGAGCTGCTCGATCACACATGGTTCAAGCGGGTATGGATTGTACAAGAAGCCGTAGCTTCACCTAGTGTCATCTTTGTTTGCGACAAGCTTTCCATCGGATGGAATGTCATGTCTCAGGCACTCACTTATCTCGATTCGGACAGGTCACTACCTCCAGAAGTATCAGTGGCGATGGAACCCTTCACAACCCTCGACAACTTGCGTGAATGGGATGCTAGACAAACACGCTGGTCTATCTTGCTTCTACTTGAAGGTTTTCGCGGTTTGCAGTCTGGACTGAAGCGAGATCGTTTCTATGCACTATTAGGAATTGCATGTGATGGAAACTTGCCGGATTTCGAACCCGACTATGAAATCCCGTTCGAAGATGTTGTCATAACCTTTGCGAGAGCTCTCGTGTCCAACGGAGAAGGGATACAACTTCTACACCGTGCCGGAATCAGTACTCAACCAGACAGATTTCCGTCATGGATTCCAGACTGGACTGTACCGAAATCTCCAAGTCTGGATGACTCCTTGTCTCGGGGCATTCAATATCATACGTGTGGCAGTGATAAAAACGTCAGAATTTCATGTCTTGGCAAGGACGAGCTACTCGTAATTGGATATCAGGTCGACACGATCGCGCGCATCACAAAGTCTTCCAACACTCCTGGCTCATGGCGACAATACTTCGCAGAGATCCATTCCATGGTGGAAAGCCTTCAATGCTCTTCTGGACTGAAACAGAGTTACCTATGGGAAGTACCCGTCGCAGGCTCTCGACACGGCAGAGCAGCGGAGAGCGACTATATCGATCTAGTGGATTCCTACAAGGCATTTCAGAAGTTCATGAAAAAAATGAAATGGAAGAAAGGCTACAAGATTGCAGACATCTTCAACTCAGCGTCCTCCGAGGAATCCCGAGCATCTGAAGAAGGAAACCTGGCGCAACGAAGCAGGAGTTATGCCGAGTTACTGACAGGGACTTTGGAGGGTTGGCGGTTTGTCACTACAGAGGAGGGCAGATGTGGTGTTGTACCACCAGATGCACAAGTTGGGGATGAAGTACTGATTGTCGGTGGAGGCAACGTGCCTTTTCTTTTCAGAAAGAGTACCAAGCGGCAAGGCTCGTATCAACTGGTCGGTGAATGCTATGTCGATGGAATTATGCAAGGGGAGGTGTTCGATGAGGATGAGGACATTAACCAGAAGATAGTGAATTTGGTTGTTCATTAGCGATTTACAGGATGATGAAGAAGTAATAAAAACCATCAAATGCAGTATATTGTAACTCTGACTGTCTACGCATTTCTTATCTACCGGCCGTCTGTGGAACTCCAGTCACAGGACAAGATAGCATCTATTAACTGATTTACCTGAGTATGAACCTCTATGATCTAAACACGACACAATTACTCGCCGTAAATGCAAGAAGCACGGCATACATAGCAAATAGCGTCGAAGCGAGCAACCTGGGCCATTGGTAGGCAAACTCAAGGTAGACTTTATCGGCTCCCGACCGGGGTAGCATGCAGCCAAACTCAAGAGATACAACAAGGCCGCACGCCGCGATCAAGGCGCCGAGGATCCAGAGCGACAGAGCCAAACCAGGGCTTCCCACTGATTGCACGATGGTGCCAGGCATGGCGAAGATGCCGCTGCCGACGACGCGGGATATTACCATGACGTAGGCGCTTTGCCATGAAAGGTTGCGACCGATGGTGGATGTTTCGGGGAGGACATCTTCTTCTACATGGCGGCTGGGCTGGATGTTCCTCGCAGTCTCGCCATCTTGATGCAGAGATGTTGATTTATACAATTACAAGCATGGGCAAATGATGGCTTTATGCTTTGTGATGATCATTGCTGCACATAATCGTCAAATCTAAATCTATGCTATCGTTAAAGAATCTCTGAGCATTCAGGGTGTGCCTCGGTCAGAATAGCTGATAACGAACTGCTTGAAGCAACGCAAAAGAGTGTTGCCTTGCTCGTAGGCCTGAATGTGGAGAAGGGATCTCCATGTAAAGCAAGCTTGGCCTTAAAATGACGAGTATCGGGCAAGGATCAAGCATGCCCCGCCGAACACAGGAGAACGTTTACGTTATCGACACCTGAGGACAGACGAAAATCTAATCTTGGACAGTCCAAAATGTGCTTAACATGGACCGATGGGCCTAATTGCCGTGTAAGCCTGGTCCTTGGATGCATTTCCCCAAAAACCAGACTAACTTCCATCTAAGTCTTAATTTCCACCGCGGCCCGCCTTCCACCTGCCGTACCGTTCCTCTTGCCTCCACCCTCTTGGTGCGTTAGCCATAATGCCTCCCATTTGGGCCATGCTCTTGCGCCAGTACTGATATCGGTCGAGTTACAGTTGCCGCTTACACACGCGGCCACCATATCCAACGGTATAGAACTCTCGTTTCTCCCTCTTCAGAAATCGCCTAGTACGTTTTTCTTCAAGGGGAAAAAGGACAACAAAGGTATGAAGTGCCTCCTCGACGTCTGCATCCACTCAAACAACCATGCCAGATGAGCACCACCAAGTAATTTCTATTCCAAGCCGCGACAAAAACGGGACTCGCGGATTGACGGGCAGTACGGGTAGGCCATTTGTTATCTATCGAACAATCTCAACATCAAGAACAAGTGCCTGGTCGTTATCATCGTCATCCTCCTCAAAGTCAAAGTCCCAGTATGTGTCAAATCTTGGCCAAGGCGCTATCATAGACCCCTCCTCGCTACTAATATGATCCTGCTCGCCAAATGATTTCCACTTATCGAGTTCGGCTATGGTGCCTAAGGCAAAATCAGAATCAGCTTAGATCAGAGGTCACGGTAATAATCCGGTAAGACTTGCCTTTGTCAATGGAGGTTTCTTCGTCTCCAAACATGAGAGCATTTTTGAAATGGGCGCCCTGTTCCCCAAGTTCGATTTGCCCGGTCTTTAAAAGCTTCCACAAGCGTCGCTTGTATGTAATTTCACGGTATTGGATGCCAACTAAGTGTTCCTCGATGAACCTGCCGCTCAAAAGCTTGAAGTTACTGTCCTCGGAGCCCAAATGTATATCAATATTCATCTGCTTCAGAAATTCCACCCCAGAAGAATGGGCCAACAGGTCGCTGAGGGAGACTTTGGCCTTCTTTTCGGCCTGGATTGCTTGCAGCACCTTGAAATCGGCGTGAAGAACAGAAATAAGCCCGACACCAAGAAACAATCTCTTCCCGGAGTCAAGTTTCTCACGAACCCATTTTTCCACCTCGTTCGTTTCCAGGAGATGGTTGAAATAATCCGGCTCCTCTTGCAGCGTGTAGAGCCGTACCGTCTTCGCATTCACATTGGCATCACCTTGGTGCTCGAATTTGAACCAGGCATTGAGAATGTTGGACAGCTGTGTACCGACGAGCCTCTCCTTCGCTTTGTTGATCAACCACGTCATGTCTCGGGCCGCGCTTATTTTCGGACGTGTTTTATCATTATATGGTGGATCTGTATCTGGCCGAAAACTCTGCAACGGTTGGAGGGGGTTGAGATGGATGCGGCCGAGGAAACGGGGTAGTTCATCCTTCTCGGGAACTCCAGTCAAGGGTTTGAGGAACACGTATTTCGCTTCGTATGCCATATAGGTAGGCTGAAGGGGAATTGTGGTTTCTAAACGTTTGAAGATGTGGTGTATGATTGATTTTAGTCAGCCCGGAGTTACAACGAGCTGCCTCCAAGACTTACATTTGCGCAGCAGGCAAGTCACGCATTTATACGGTGATCCTGATGAATTCATGATTCCCTTCGAAATCCGGTTATATATTTCGAGCTAGTTTCCCGAACCACAAACTTTGCACCACTGCGCCATGAACCCCAACAAGGTGTGAATTAACCCTGATAATGTGTGCAGAATAGTATTGAGGGTGAGCTGAGCTGCAGTTGTCACGCGACCCATGAACAGACAGTTGATGCTAACAGAGATTTCATCAGTAACCGAAACCGAGCTGATTGAACAGTCAGAATAGCTGGATCCTGTGGCAACTTTGTGTGTTGAGATGAATAGTATGCGGCTGTGGCGGGGAACCGAAAATTATCATACGATGGATGTTGAGACGTCTAATTCCACGTCGAGCTATCAGACCACGGTGGAATGACGGAGCCGCCCTCGCTAATCAACAGGCAGCTGACGTACGTGAGCCCACCCGCTGCCTCCCGAACCCGGCTGCCTCCGTGCCCGGGCCCAGATCTCTGGATGACTCACAGCCAAATGGTGCATAGTCGCATCCTTATTTTCAGCATGGAATGGCTAGTTTTATTGTGCCTTCGTCGAAACGTTCGACTTATTCGTGACCGAAATATCAACACATGAAACGGGTGTCTCCGAAAGCAGTATGAAGATCACGGGCACTAACACATGCCATGAACATGCTTTCAGTTTATCGGATTGTGACTTACTCCCCCACAACTGACGACTCCACATCCAGCCAGGAACGGACCGAGCCAAGACCTTAAGATTGCACTAGTCGCAATCGATGATCTACGATACAACGGGTGCGTGGCCCTTCCGGATGATGCTTCCTTCTGCCACCTAGCTGAGCTCCATGAAACTCCACGCCTTCATCTCCAGTCGAGCGGAGGCTCATAAAGGCCTCCCGTTTCCCATCATCAAAGCGCTGACGCAGTTGGCCATGCATCATAGGATCCTCCTCGCCTGTGGTGTGGAACTTCTTTAGTGCGATGAATTCGGGGTATGCGGTCTCAAAGGACTCGATGACTAGCCGACAGAATGGGCAGGAGGATACTCTTGCGCATACCTCCGCTGGTCATTTCACTCCAGATGACAACTCGATGAGAGGCTTCAGCCTACTTCAGGCGATGCGTAACCCAGCTCTCGCCAAAACTTAAGACTTGGAGAGTCATTCAGGCTGAGAAGCGAGCAACTGCGTTCCTAGCTAGTCTGCCTTGCCGCATGCGAATACTGGAAATGGGACTAATGCCATCCTCCATTTGCTCACTACGACTCCCAATGGTACCGGATAACATCAGCACCCGAACATCTTTGACGTCGTGGTGGCGATGTAGTTGCCGTGGAACGGGCGAGGAATAGGTTATACTGTAGATGAATAAGAGCATTTTACACTGCAATGATAGTGAATTCGAAACTTGTATAGGAAAGAATAAGAAGAAGACTCTCTCTAACTATAAAGTAATTCTAGTCATGCGTGTGTTCTGCTAGCTCAGCGCTCTTTAGCAGACTCTCTCGAAGCGTGCTTACGTCAAAATCTTTTGGGGCAATATGATCTATCAGTCGGGCCATCAGCCGGTGGTACTGCGAGAACCATTGATTATCAACATCCATAAAGAAGATATGTGTAAGCCTTGGCTCGGCCAAGTCCGATGCTACGCAATTTAGGGTAGGTTCAATGGTCGTAGATTCCCTGGGCCAGACGTAAGTTCGTGACGGTAGAACACTACCCGCACTGCGACCATCTTTGGTTTTATCATTCTGAGTTTCCCAGAAGTCTCGCAAACAGGATGGTAGCCTGCCGGGCCAGTACTTATATAGGGAGGTTGCCGGGATACCAGGGATCAGCGTTTGCCATTCTCTTGACTCCTTTTCGGCCACCGCTCGAGCAAGTGGTGCTACAGTCGCGTTCGATCCGAAGATAGCCTGAAGTAGCGGGATCTCTAGCTCCTTGGTGCTGGACTTAGCCGTGACATCAGCACCGGCGTCGATCAGGGCTTCCACACATGCCTCATTCCCTTGTCGTGCTACGAGATGGAGCGGCGTTATGTTTCCAAGGCCTCGGGCACTGGGGTCTGCTCCAGCGCGGATAAGGCTTTGGAGATCTTCTATCTGCCCCTGTAAAGCAGCGAAGTGAATTGCTCGCATTTTCGAACAATCCTCGGCCTCAACATCCGCGCCGAAAGATATCAAGACGTCCACCGCGGCATGGAAACAACTGACTATTGCAGCTATGAGCGGCGTGCGACCATCTTCGTCTGCTAAGTTCGGATTGGCTCCGGATTCTAAGAGCTGCTGTAGCAGGCTCGGGGTGACAGTTGCCTCTTGGTTGCTCGCAGCGAATCCAAGGGGCGTAATGCCATGATCACCGTGCCAATTGAGGTCAGCGCCATGATCCAGCAGGAAGGAAACATTTCGTTCATGTCCCCGAGCTATTGCAAAATATATAGGCGTCAAGTGGTCCGCGTTCTCCACGTTAGGGTTGGCACTGCTCTCAAGCAAGAGCTTCACGCTGTGACCCGATCCCTCGTCGTCATTGCACGCTATGTGCAACGCCGTGTCACCATTTCCGTTCTTGAGGTCTGGTGCCGCACCTCGACCCAGCAGAAGAGCGACCAAAGCTAGTCGCTGATTATTCACCGCCGTCTGGAGGGGTGTCCAACCGTCGTTCTCTCTCGAATTAGGATTTGCCCCAGCAGAAAGCAGTTCAAAGGCAGCGCCTTCTTGATTCATAAAGCAGCAAACATGGAGTGGTGTCCACCCAAGATTATCCTTAGCCTCTTTGTTGGCACCGGCTTCGAGGAGAACGCGGACAACCTGATCATGTCCCCCATGGCATGCTGAATATAACGGTGTCCAAAGCTTCGAATCACGTACATTTACGTTCGCGCCAGCGGCAAGCAATTGATTGACGATTCCCAGATGACCGTAGGTAGCCGCAGTATTAAGGGGGTTTTCGTCGTAATCCTCCTCTAGCCTGCCAATGCCGTGGGAGAGGAGTTCTCGGACTAATTCTTTGTTGCCGAGGACTATTGCCCGGTCTAGCCGTCTCTCATCTTCGCTGAGGCATGACATAGCGGTGGCTAGATTGTTCGCAGCCTGACGAGCCATGCTTGTGTCGTCATTCAGCAATGACATAAGGAGAAATTCTCGGAGGAAGTCGTCATTGTGGTCACTTGTGTTATCCTCCCCTAGCTCTCTGGTACCCGAATGTCGGGCTTCCTTGCGTTTTGTTGAGTGACGGTGGCCCATTGTGAATTCCTAAGGTATGTATGGATGGTGGAGGATACTCTGCGTGAAGTCGAAGATGGCTGGGAGACTTATGGGATGTTTAGAATTAAGAATGGACATTCCGCACTACTTCTGGGGTCATGCGTGCTCGTCGCTTTTTTTTCCCTGTTTAAGATCAGCCACCAATTCAGCCACCTCTTTTCATGTCGTGACAAGCAGAAGTTAGTTGCATGTTTCACATAAACTCACACCAAAGCCATCATTCTGGTAATCAGCCCACCAGCATAGCCCTAGATTATCATCCGACCAAGTGTTATTTTGTGGTGATGCTGTATGTTGGCGCAAGCATGACCAAATAGGACCTGACAGTGGCCTGAGAAGTGGACGACAGCGTACCGTCCAATATTCTGACTATCAAACCGGGCGACAGCAGGTCGCGTGATTCAAATCAGGTTACATACTTTAAGACTTTGCCCGAGTCCTGCGAGTCGCTGGCTGCCATTGGGGTAGTGGTACGATCAATGCGCTCCCCTTTTAGCTATCTACTCTCTATTTGATTCTCATGAAATTCATCCCCTCATCGAATATCTGTTAGATATTGAATTCGAGGCAATTTCTGCGCTTCATTTGCCACTCTCAATGGCTGATATCAACACATCAAACCGTGTTTCGGAGACCAGAGATCCCGTATCGACAACAGGCGGACTTTTCGAGATAATCTTGGCAACCGTGGATGATCAGACCCAAGAAGATCACATCACCTTTGAGATTCGTTCGCCCGATAGAGTCTACCGAAAGGATCTCCCTATCCCCAATGTCGAACAGCAACAATGGCAGTCAGCTACGACATTCTTATTTGAGCAGTATGTCTACGAACCTCTTCAGATTAAGCGCGCGAGTCTCGGTAGACGCGCCTTAAGGGAGTTCGTAGATAGAGTATTAATGCACCTTGAGCTCGGATCTCTCTTGGCCACTGCAAATCTCTCTCAGGGGACGACTGTTGTCATTAGAATAGAAGCATCGGCGGGGAGAGTACATGGACTCCCTTGGGAAATCCTCGAGGACACGAGAGTTTGGTCCACACAATGCGGCAAAATTCCCAAAGTCATCGTGTACCGGGCACCGGGTAACCATCCTGTGCAAGATCAGGTGTGCCACGCAAGGGAAACTGTGATGCTTCCACAGTTCAACATTCTGCTCGTCGTCGCACGAAAGACGCGATTGGACGGAGGCCAAGAAGACATTGACTATCGGCTGAATGCACTTCCTTTACACAATATCGTCCAAAAACTCAAGTCTACCGGAGCCAGACTCCACATTGCTCGACCTGGGACATATAAAAGCTTCCTTGAAGCTCTTTCAGAAGGGACTTTCGACATCGTCCATTTTGACCTCCACGGCAAGGCGGAATTTGGGAAAGAGGCAGCTCTCGGATTTACAGCACTTGATGATTCCGATCCCAGCGGCTTGGAGTGGGTTGGCGCGAGACAAATTGCCCAAGACCTAACCGGGCACAATATTCCACTCGTACTTATGAACGCCTGCCAGAGTGCTAGTGGATCCGGTGTGTCCAATATAGCCGCCACGTTTTTTGAAAGAGGGATTCCAGCGGTTGTCGGTATGACACATACCATTCTGAACGAGGCGGTAGAAGTATTTGTGCCTCAGTTTTATCGCTCCTATCTTGCCAATGGTGAACCTGTCCTCAGTTCAGTATACAATGCACGGCGAGCCTTGCAGGAAAATTGCAACAGAAAGACTGGTGCGTTTGACATGGAAATACAATTAGAAGACTATGTTCTTCCTGTTGTATTCCATATGCCGGGTCCACTGCAAGTCCATCAGAGAAGACTAAACCCTCCGGCCCAAGAACCAGAAACCGCTGACATCAGTCGCTTATTCAGCCGGGACTCTGACTGCTTCCACATCGAACGAAACCTTCTCATCGAAAAGGGAATCGGAATCCTCTATGGACCGCCCTGCACGGGGAAAATGACACTGCTTGACCATCTTGCAGAATGGTGGCAGCAAACCGGCTGTATCTCTCAGGTTGAAAGGATTCAATTCGATACTCAGAACGACGCGTGTACACGGGACGAGGAAAACTCTGTCATCATCAAAAAACTTGTTACGTCTGCAGAGACTAGTATCCCTTCAATCTCGAGACGGTCACCTCCTCTCCCGCCCATGGTTATCCTCCATTGCTTGGAAGCTCTGCACCCCACCCACCATCAAGCACTGCTTGAAGCTTCGCACAAGTTATATACCTCTGGCTACCTCGTATTGATGTCAAGTCAGACTTGCCAGATTCGCCAGATTTGCGACCTCGCGAAGAAATGCGGCTATCCAACTTGGTCGTACCAACTCGGAGGGCTCAGTCCTCAGGATACGGTTTCCTACGTGTCGACTGCTTTGGTCACACCAAAGGAAAAATCACGGCTTCCGATGGAGTTGAGGTATCTGTCTCGAATTCTGGGTCTATTTGGACATAATCCGGTCGCGGTGGAGAGCCTCCGAGATTATTTCACCAGGACGAGAGCCTCCGCTAGTCAGACGTTCTGGACTCTCCAATCTCACCCCCTTGGCCTTGTGTGGAACTCAACTGCTGCTCGTGCCCTTATGGATAATGTCTCGCATCATATACCGTCTCGTTCGGCCGATGACTGGCTAATCTGGCCCACACAATCCGGTGGACTACTTTTTCACGCGCTCAACGACAATGTTCCCCTGGATCCCATCCCCAGAATGACAGAACGAACACGGACCCTCTTGGAAAGCGTTCGCATCACCGATAGTAAGGGACAAATTGACTTGATCCATCCACTCCTGAGTGAGTATATTCGACAAACAGACGGTCTGGAATCCCATCGACTTATTTCCATGACAAATACTGTTACGCACTATTTCAAACTCTGCGCTCTGTTCTCCACGAAGACGAGTCGAAAGAAAATCGGATACTATAGAAACACCATCATGCCATGGATAGACCGCGAGTTTTTCAACCTATCAGCTTGCATGGATTTCTGTCTTAATGACGGGAAGCTTGTGGCAGATAATGGCCTGTTTTTCAACTTGTTTTGGGCCACCTGCGTTCGAGCCACCTGTGTTGAACAGCGGCGACGCGACATTGACAACCAAGAAATACTGGCCGATTTATCGACAGCGGTTTCCATCATGAGGTTTCCAAGGTTCCGGCCTTTTGATAGCGATGTTTGGGATGCGTTCAATACAGCGTGCTTGACGGAGTCCATCGGCAACCTATCTCCACTTGATATCGCCGGCCTTGCGCTGCATTTCCAGTTCATGCTCAAATACTCCCTTTCATCAAAGTCTGCAGCGAGGCCCTGGATCTTGGCCTCCAAGTGCCTTCTAGAGCCCACTCGCCTAGACAGCACTGAAGGCGGAGTCCATGAACTTCTCAGATTCCTGAAGTGCTGTAACACCATAGTGGAGAACGAGATCGGCATTAAAAAGGTGACGCCTCTCCGAGAATTCGCAGACCTTTGCGATCAAATCCATGCAATAAATTTACCACAGCCTCATATGAAGTTTGTCACGACATGGGTGGACGACTATCTCCAAAGGGTTGGAGGAAGTGTGGCAAGCCCAGAACACGAAGAGATTGAAGCTCGTGTCAAAAAGATCTGGAAAACGATGGAAATCCCTGTTAGTCCAAACTATTTCTTAATTTATTACCCCGCTTTGAACCTCCCAGGATCAATAGCGAAGACGCCAGATATTAACTTTGGTTAGAGTGCCAACGCTTACATCATGGCATACATCACCACCCTCAAGATCCTCAACCGCGACGAGAATACTTCCCAAAACCTAATCACCGATGCGCGTGGCGAAACAGTCGATTTTCTTGAGCAGAAACTCAGTGAAGCTATCCGTTATGGGAACATCTCCCTCGAAATGCAGCTGCTTGAGTTGTTGTTACAGGTCCGTTCCCGAGATATTTACAGTAGTCTTACTAGGAAGTCAGCGGGCGCTAAATCCCTGTAGATACGACTTGTCGAAGAGGATTGGCAGACAGCCTTGATCCTCATGGATCGCATCGAGGCATGCCGTGACGAATCGGAACTTTTACCTGGATTCATAAAGGATGAACATGTGCACAAAGAAGGGAGCATTTATATTGAGGAGATCAGGGCAAGATGTTATCATCACCTTGGATACAAAGACCAGTTTAGAATCCACGCGAAACGGCTAGGTTCTCTACGCGAGACAAGAGAAGCCAGATGGTCCTATGAGCATCGGCGAGAGGAGGCATTGGAGAATATTGCGGCATCGACCCACCATGCCTTGATAGACGTTTTCAAGCCCGAACGGGCCGCAGATCTCAAGGCCTACCGATCGGGACTTGCGCATCAAGAGATTCAGTGGTTTACGGAGGAGGACTTGAAGGAGAGGAATCCCTCTGAGCTAGACCAACTGCGGGATCCGGTCTGGGACAACCTCATGAAATCATTGGCTGAGCTCTCGTCAGGAATGCGGTCTGGGGATTACAAGATTCGAGTGCCACGGGTGCAAGGGCTGACGCTGTTTCTTGGGCAATGCCAGCTAATGGGACTCGATTTGTTCCTGGACATAATAGAGACGTCGTTGAGGGGCTCCTAAACGACAATTCAAATTAGATACTAGATATATCGGATTAAGAGATATAACACTTTACCTTACTTAATACTATACTTTATAAT
>JAAVUH010000150.1:0-34323 GCA_014899045.1 Fusarium palustre | reverse complement strand
TCATGGTGTTGATGCGCAAGGAATTGGATAATGGTAAAGCAATCGATAAGCTTCCGTCGTAGAAGCACAGCCATATTTGAACTGTGGCGTCAGGTGCATCGAGTGGGGGCGGGGCCGGTGGGGGAAGGGGACAGTTTCTACCTAGTTCCCACCTTTCATGGATGTCTGCTGGGCTCCTGTAATAAGGGGAAAGGAACACATGTCCCCAAAATTGTTAGCAACCTAATTAACTTACAGGGCCTCTGAAATCTGTCCCCTAACTAGTCGATCTCCGAACTAGTACTTGAACTTGAACACGCTCAATTTCCATATCCGAAGCAATTCATTTTGTACGACTTATTTCCTCCTATATAACCAGTCTTTGCACTTTCGTCTTCTCAGTTCCTTCACCCGTCAATACTTGAATTCTCCAGACACGATGGTACGTCGCTAACTCGCACCCTGATTCGACAGTGTCGATCTCATGATGTAGATGGAGCTAACATGATATCTTGCTTGCAGGCGCAAACACCCCAGCAGCGACGACGCAATGAGGCCTTTGCCAAGGTCAACGAGAACAAGATGGGCAAGGCCGAGCAACAAATCAAGAAGCGGGTCGAGAAGGTCCAGAAGTCACCTATCTCTATGTTCTGGCTCAGTAAGTTCTAGAGCTAACAAAGCTTTTGTTGCGAAGCTGTTCGACATATTAACAATATCCAGGCGTCCTCGGCTTCGTCATCTTCGGCGGTCTCGTCTTCGAGGCTCTATCCCGATTCTTCGGTTAAGCCCTTTCTTCGATCAGCCTCTTGTATTACGAAACTTAAACCCAAAATACCAAAAATATACGACACAAAAATACCCCAATCAAACCGCACTCGAGCGGCGGCACTGCAATTCTTTGGGGATATAAGAGGTGTAGACAACCTTTGCGCGTCCACCAGTCCA
Organism: Fusarium palustre; assembly: GCA_014899045.1. NCBI lineage: Eukaryota > Fungi > Ascomycota > Sordariomycetes > Hypocreales > Nectriaceae > Fusarium > Fusarium palustre. The sequence continues at coordinate 33,399 of JAAVUH010000150.1, read as the reverse complement.
CGTCCAAAGGAGCTCAAAGGAGGGACAGGGGCTGTACTGTATTTCACTGTTGGAGCAGCTGTCTGAATATCACACGGAACTTGACTTGAGGAGAATAGGCGCAAACTGGATTTAATATAAATCAATTTCTTTTCGAAGATCAAAACAAGGCGTTCCTTTCTTTGCCTTTTTGTCTACCCGACGCCATGCCATGTACCATGCGATCAAAATACCAGCCCTTGGTATAGGGAAGTCAACTAAAGTCTTGAGGTTCTCTTTCAGCTTAGACAAATTCCAAGTCTTCAGAGAATTAGGCGCCAAGACCGCGACGCTTGCTTCCGCCCTCATTCTTCATCTTCATACCAGCCTCGAATTGCTTTTGGATATCGGCTTCGGCCTTTGTAGAATCAGACGCGCCTTTGGAGGCAGATCCATGAGCCACGGGAGCGGCAGCACCTGCCTTCTTGCCTCCCAATAGTCGCAGGAACTTGGCCTGTCGGGCAGAACCACCTTCAAGACCATCGACCTGCCACTGCTCAGCCTGAGCCGCCGATTCCTCGGAGTCCTTCTCTGCCTTGGCCTTGGCCTCGGCCTCTCGCTTGCGCTTCTTCTCGGCCTTCTTAGCCTTCTTGTCAGAAACCTCAGGCTCCTCATCCTTAGAATCAGACTTGACAGCGTCCTCCTTGGCTTCCTCAGGCTCAACAACCCTCACTTTCTTTTCCTTCTTGTTCTTCTTATCCTTCTTGGACTTCTTCGGCTCCTCATCTGCTTCCGAAGGAACATCAGCAACGGAGATGCGGCTTCGTTCAGAACCAGCGTTACTCAATCGACGGTGCTTCATAACGATCTCGTCGGCCGGAATGTCTTCGGGAACTTCGGTCGGCTCCTGGGTTACGGGAACACCACCCTTGTTCTCAGACTCAGAGGCGTCAGAAGCCTCTGAAGCGTCAGAATCGGAAGAAGTATCAGAATCGGAAGAAGAGTCGTCATCGTCGTTGTCACTGTCCTGTTCAGGCTTGGACTCGGCAGCATTCTTCTACATGGAGCTATCAGTATGCAGGCCAATGAGCTGTAAAAGACTACCTTACCTCAGCATCGAGTAAAGCCTGGTACTGAGCAGCAGCCTTCTTTGCCTCGCTGAGCAAGGTGTTTGCCTTCTTCTGCAGCTTTTCGACGCGAGTCTTGAGCTTCGCCTTCCTCTTTTCGTTACCAACGACTCGCTTTTTTGCTTGGTACTTTTCCTTTCGAGGCTGACTGCCAACGGTCTTCTTGGCCTCGGCGCTGGCCTTGGCCTTGGCAGCCTTTTCAGCACGCTTCTCTGCTTTGGCGCTTCTCTTCGCTTTGCGCTTTTCAAGCATAGCTGCCTTGTCTTTCCTGGGCTTTAAAGTCTTGGCTGGATGACGCATGTGTTAGATAAGAGCTGAGACATTAGGCAAGTAGGTAGAAGTGCTAAAGAAGCGGGTTCGAAATGGGAAATTAACATACCCTTCGCCTCAGTGTCGTTGCGCGACGCCATGGTGCTAATTTGGGAGTCTGGAGGAAGATGTTTGGTGCAGGACTTGATGGAGAATTAGATACGATATTTTAATTGACAGGATTTTTACTGCAGATAAGAAACGATCTGTACAGCGTCTCGTGGCTGAGCCTTGTTATGATGGATGGCGCAAAGAAGATTCGACGATAGCTTCAAGGAATGCGCTTTCCTGGCAGAATCACTTTTTCTGCCGGGCGGTAGGAAAAAAGTGACAGGGATTCAAGAACGAGTGGAGGTAGGAACTACCGATTTCCCAATTAGGCAATCGCTGGTTTAAACGCCAATTTGTTAGTCTGTGAATTCCTGCCCAGAACAACATAAAGATTTGCGTGGATTCCTCAACTCCATGTTATAAGGATAAGTAGTAGGTATTTATCAAATAAAAAAGAACCTGGAATGAGCTAAAGCAGCTGGAAGGCCCTCCTACATAGGCGGCAGTGGGACAGCCTGGTTGAATTGCAATTTGAGAATGGGCAGTTCGTTCTCCGGCAACACGGCATTTTTCATAAAAGGGTATCTCTTATTTCATAGTCTTACCAATTTATAAAAACGAGACTTGGAATATAAGCGTCAGAGGTATCATTAGGTCAATTAATCAAATATTTGTCCGATTGTGTGGAGTTTATCCTCCTTTCAACCCCCTGTCCCAACGCCAGTAATAGAGTACAGCAAATAACCAACAGTATCTTACAGCATGATCTATAAATAGAAGAGAGAAGAATAACGAGAGAGGAGGAATCTTGTTCACCTTCTCCAGTATTAAATTTGGCTCCTCGCCCTGTATGACCATCCCTAGCCGTCTTGTATTATGTTGTCCCAAGTCTCAGCTGCTTCCAATAATAGAACTTCACCTAAAAAATAATAAAAAAACACCGAATTTGTATGAAGAGCGGGGTACGTGTAGAATGAAACTCCGGAGAAGTGTGTGTGTAGTGTTTCGTATAATGGCATTAATCGTGAAACATCAATCTTTGTATCTTGGTTGTTTCGCTGTATGCATTGTTAGTTGGTGTCCTTCGAAGAAACAAGGGATGACCTTACAATGGCTTCACCCCAGTTTATTGCTCTGGGCTTGGGTTGTACATGTAGTAATCGTCATAGTACATTTCATCTCCTCCATTACTCTCACCGTAAGCTTGTTGTGTCCATTGCGCGTTGTAGGACGGCGAAGCCCCGTATGTTGCTGCCGCAAAGCTATCGTCTGCGCTGTGTGTTCCTCTTCTACTGCTGCTGTGTCGACTCTCGGCCTCTTGACTTCTCCCTACGAAGGGACCAATGTTCATGCTGCCCCAAGGAAGACCAGAGGGTTCTGAATAGGAGCTGAAGTCATTGGCAGAAGGAATTCGATAGCTGTTACCAGCATATTCCTGGTTCCGAGAATCCCGTTCTGTTCTCTCTTTGTTTTCTCTCGCCTTTTCTCCTAAGCAATTCTGTTAGTCTCTTGAATACTTGCTTGATATCAGGAATCTTACGGAATTTGCGCTGAGCGATTCGGTTCTGGACTCTTCGTCTCTCTTCAGGATCTGTGATTTCTGACCAGTCAAGATCATCTATTGGAGTCGATTTTGACTTTTTGGAAGAATGTGACGATGAGCTACCCTTGTGGGAGCTATGGGAGCCATGAGAGCTGTGTCTTGAGCTTCCACCCATCTTGCTCTTTTCAGGGGGTTGCGATTGCTTCACTGAAGACACTTTCTCCTCGTTCTTAGTAGTCGAGGGAGTTGACCTTGTTCGAGATGGTGTTGCAGGTTTTGAAGAATGGGAGTGTTTGTGGCTTGACTTGTTCTTTGAAGAAATGTCTTGGTTTGCAACCTCAGGGGAAGGACTCTGGATATGAATTTCTGGTGTTTGTAGATCTGATGGCGATTGTTCTAACGCGGACATTTACTCCCAAGAACTTCATATAGGAGCAACGTTCAATAATTCGAGACTTCAACTACTGATACCAGCGACAGGATAGCATCCAATATAAAGAATTCTGATGTATAAACTTGAGTTGTTGTTCAAAGGGAATTGATGTGTTCAAAAAGGTATATAGCCCAAAGAGTGCTGATATAGGTCACTTCTGATTCCTGGATCATAAAGATTTGATAATGAACAATGATGAAGTAAATGGATTATGTCTTGTCTTGTAGTCGATTCAACTCTGAGGCTCTTACAATAGGACATCAACAAAAGTCAAAAGCAAGGGCAAGGCCACTTGCATGTATCTATAAGGCAACAACATTTCCAAGAAGCCTAGCTAAACTAGAGAAACACACCCTGGACCGTTATAGGCTGTACCTTACGGACCCAGTAACTATGACCCATGCGACAGCGGGACGGGGGAATCGGCCAGGACCGGGGTAAGGCTTGACTGTTTCTCGAGAATTGGGTGTGAGGTAATGGAGGGTTAAGGTGAACGGCGGAGTTGGGTACATAGGCGGAATTGACGTATGGAGATTACGAGTAGGGCATAAATCAAATGCGTATGGGAAATTTGGTAATTGGCGGATGTGAGTCAAGCGACTGCTGTAGTCTACCTATCAGACTGGATATAAACTAACAAGGAGGATTCGCATCAGCCCTGGAACACTCTACAGGGGGCGAGACTTATGCTTAGAGTATAGTACCCGAGAAAGTCTAAGACTACGATGGTGTTGGGTATCGAATGGGATGCGAGCAAAAGGGCGTGTGGAGGTAAAGAATGTGACAGAAAAGTTGTTTGGCAAGCGATATCAGATCCGAAATCCTCCTCGGTGACTGAGGCCATGAGGTCTCGTGGTGCGCACAATACGTATGTGTATACTACGAGTCGCCGAGTTGGTTCATCTACTGTATGTCAGGTCAGGTACATGCACTTGTTTAGACCCATGACGGCGTGGGAGTCATAATCGAGAAACCTTGTAATCACTCACCTGCAGTACCTGAGTTACAAACGTTCCCTGGCTTTCCCTAGACTTAGTACCTATAGTCTAGGGTCCAGCTAGTTCAGTAAGACGAATTGGGAAGCACAGTACGTATGTGCCCACGTACAACATCTGCGTTAAAGAGCTGTTTGATAGAAAGAGAATACGTATGTATCTTCTGCACGCGCATCCTCTGCAAGGTCCCTTGTCTTGTGCATTCGCAACCTGTCATGCCCTGTCATGCAGGATTCACCCGCCAGGTGACTAGTGATGAGAAAAGCCGCGTTGCCAAGCCATTCGCCCTGAAATTGTGAAGTAAACGGGTATTATGAGCCGAGAGCGAGGTATACGGCGGAGACGGGGACCGGGACGGGGACGGAGGAAACACAGGAGCTCAGAGCCTAGTTTAGCTTCCTGCCACGAGGGAATTGAATGATAGGAATGCGCTAGAAAACGGACTCGTCTTGATCGAGGACATGGGATGTTGTGGCTTATACGGTACAAACAAGTACATCTGACTTGAGGCATATTGAATCAATTACCTTGTGACCCAATTCCGCATTTGTGAATCTGTGAGGTCAAAACTCAATTCCAATACTAAGTATTTAGAGAACTCGTTTCACCAGATCCTTGCAATTATGTCACTGTCGATCCGAAATTCCCGGATCTTGCGTGCCAGGGTGCTCACAGACGAGAAGGACAGGGGGTCTATAAGAGTCATCGCAGTTAAATAACGGACAAACTAAACTGCGCAACTAATAAAAGTTATTAGGAATTGTTTCTGTGTCCCGAGACCTTGGACATCTCTGGCTGAAATCAGCCATAAAGACACTGTATGTTATCTGTATCTTGCACACCGTCTGAGCGCTTCACAATGCGGCCGTTGGGATTATCGGAGAGTTCCTGAAAGGGTTGCCTTGCGTAGTCCAACTCGCTGCCTCAAGGCTTCCACATCATGACCTGTCCTATTCATACATACTTAGACAATATACAAGGACACGTCGCTGTTGTCATTGCTAGGCAGTCGCATAAATGATGTCAAGGTTGAACATAATTTCAAAGTCCGAGCCGAGCACCGACACTACCTCTTTTCAGCCCTACAAGAGTGACAGCTATTACAAGTTCGCATTCGCACAGCATCCTTCGATGACATAAATACTTTGTGGAGGGTCCAATGCACTATATCATTGACATGGAAGGAATAAAGACAATCGGTATCTCCAACATAAAGAAAGAGTCATAATGCACAGTGAGGGATAACAAGGTGAATATACTGTAGCCCAGGTTCATACATGTCTCTCAAAGGGCGTGCGTGACCCATTGCATTTTGACGATCTGCCGTCGCTAGAAAACTCGCAGGAAACATCGGTTTAATCAGGGTTGATTATCAATCAAAAGAGTAGCTTTCAGCTCGTCTTGATGTTATGTATCTTCTTCATACATTAATTATATCGGTCACATCAGATCATCGGCGTCAATCTTCTGGCGATACAACCTTTGTAAGCCAACTTTAGGCAGCCTCTACAATATTGTATCGTGTTAAACTTCACCTGAATTTGACACCGGGGAGACGGACATTCCAACTGCCCTCATAGGCCATAGTTAGCAGTATGCCAAACAAAGGTTCCTCAATAGCTGAAACTCTAAGGCCGCAAGTTGGGGTACACCATCAGCGATTTTCAACTGATCAATTGCATAGAAATGTGAACAGCTACACAAGGCCAGACCCAAAAGAACTGTACAAGGTACTCTAAACAGTTGAACAGAAAAGGAGGTTGTCTAGTGCAATTCACAATTGAAACACATCTTGGTGAACGTTGATAAATTGTAGACGGTATATTTGAGGCCTCTCGTACAGGGTATGGGTACCTAGTGTACCCAGTTTCACAACCGTATTAGCAACAACCAATCTTAGGGTCCCTTTTCCTAACAGAAGATGTTGGAACCACAAACGTGGCTGAGTGAATTTCGACTCCAAGTTGGGGATGCTAGGAATACTGTGATACAAACGGTCAGTCCTGCACGTGAAATCCACACGTTACACGGTAGCAGCACCTAAACACGATAAATGCCAAAGGAGAACCAGTCTTTCCAGCATGGATGCTAACAAATAAAAACCCGTTATGTAATAATGCGTTCTAGCCTCCTCAAGATGAGGATCGGAAGCAGGCAGTGTTTAGGAACATAATATCATATATCATTGTGTCTTGGTCAAGTCTCGTTTCACCACATCGGATAACCCAAGAGCGATGCTTAAGAGAAACGTGCTTTTGCTCAGCTGTCCATAAGCCCCAGTCATATCTGCTAAAACTACAGTAGTAAATGTACATGTCGTATCTTTTGGCCATCGTGCAACTATTACATCTTGGCCAACATCTCAGCCTCACGCTCAGCTCTTCGCTCCGCAGACCTCTTCTTGAACCGGGTCTCGGCCCTTCTGCGCTCACCACCGTCAATCTTGCGACCCTGGCGATCCTCCCACATTCCCTCCGTAACCTTCACAACAACTCCCGAAGCGCCAGGCAAAGGCTTGGCATAAGGTCCAGCAATCGTCTGGGCACCCACTACCTTGTATCCGTTTGGTCGCACTAGTTGTGACCCGTCCTGCGCGGCGGGCTTCTTGGTCTTCTTGGAAGAAGTTTCGGCAACTTCGCCATCTGCAGGGGCGATATCATGGGGCACATTGACAACCCATTTCGTGTTCTTCAAGGTCCATGCCGGTGGTGTCGCAATCCTCAGAACAGCTTCCCCGTTCTTCACATGCTGGAAGTCTCCACCAATCCCCAGAGAGCCCTTTCTATATTTCTGCATCCAGTGTAAAAGGTACCGGCGGTTTCGCGGTGGCTCGATACCCAGCTCCTTGAGTTCCGGTGAGGTGAGGGAGAAGAGAGCGTTCCATGAGGGGAACTTGTTGGCGTATTTGTTGAGGCCGCGGCCAATCAGGGTGAGAAAAGTCGGCACATCGGGGACGAAAGGCACGGGCTTGGGGATGGGATGCGCAGGCCGTGTCTTGTGGAGTTGTCGGATTTGTCCTGTCCTGGAAAAGGCGCTGCCACTCTGCAGAAGCAGGCCAAATGTTGACCTGAGTCGTTCGCCCTTCATTTTGCTAGACACATGGTATTAGAACCTGTATGGTGAGAAGAAACCGGGCGTGGAGATCGAACTCACAATGTCCAATGGGTTGAATGGCAACCAGTTCAGCCGCTCTCCAGAGTCAACATCAAAGTCTCACAAGCCGACGAACGTTGATCTCGAAATTTGACGATGGATCCCGTTATGTCAGCAAGTGGCTGACACCGCCACATCAAAATGTGGCGCACATGAACAAGGTTTCCAATTGGTGCTGAGCAGGCAACGCTAAGCTCACATCACATCCTCGAGGACCTTCATAGTCCTACCTTCTTTATCCTTCTTACAACTTTTTCGAACTAGAGTTGCCATCGAAAACACCGCCAGATTTGAAGGCGGCGTAGTTTCCCATCCAAAGCCCTTTGAGGGCCAACGGTAGGAACAACAAATTCCAGTAATGGCTCCAACAAAGAAAACAGCGAGGCGTCGTGCCCCACACTCTGGTGTTCACTTACATGTTGGAATCGATGGTGAGTACATGTGTATATGGTAACCCTCGACTGTCTACAGTCTGAGAGACGAGGTTATTTGGTTATATCACCAGTTTTCGGCTATTGTTTCCGTCGAAACCTTCATTTTCAACACCAAATTCTGCTTAAATGTTCAAACACCTTTGGCTACCACAGTCATACACCAACGCTCCTTCATTCTTTCTCATTTATCTTTTGAACCCTTTTGCTAACTTTGATTAATAGATTTAATACCGGAATCTCTTGTGGAAAATCTCGTGAAGATTCTGACATCTGAAAATGAATCCTCATCGCAAACCCCGGAGCCGCCTACCAAGCGGCGCAAGCTGGATACCTCTCTATTGGTCGCAAAGGCCGATCTCACTGTGACACGACAATGCACAGCGTCCTCTCAAACGTGTGTTTCCTTCAAGGGGGTTGAGAAGTTTATGAATGTTTCTGCTCACAGTGGCCGGCTCTTTTTTTCTTCATCTCAAGACTGCCCAGTCGACCCTTTCCGCGCAACCATCAGTCTTCGAAGACTGGAAGCAGACAACCATTTGAAAAATATGAACCATTCATCTCAATACCTCAACAAACCATCTCGACCTAACCAAGTATGGAATACAGTCGACATGAAACTTGAGTGGCGGGGAAGGCAGGTTAAGATGATATTTTGCTATAACTTTTACTGGAACGATTCCCCATCGTTTGACTCACACTATAGATCAGCCCAGGATCGCATGGAAAGCCAGAAGCTTGTCAACTTCATATTACGTGGTTCTCCCTCAGCTGACCCACCGTCCCAACCAGGATGGTCCCCTATGGACTTTTACGATGCTGCTTTTGTCCCTCCAAGGGACGATAAAGTCGCTGAAACTATTCACATCAGCGCTATGGATTCAACGTTATTCCCTTATCAAAAAAGATCGTTACAATGGTTACTGCAGCGCGAAGGCGTGCAGTGGTCCGAAGCAAAGGGTGGCCTTGTCCCATACACAGCTAGCGACCGAGAGAACGTATACGACTTCGTAAAATTCGCAGATCTGAATGGAGAAGAATACTTCTTGAGCGAAACACTTCACACTGTCACTAGAGACCTGGCACTATTTCGAGAAGCAGAAGCCTCGATCAAAGGCGGCATTCTGGCGGAGGAGATGGGACTAGGCAAAACCTTGGAGGTCCTAGGCCTGGTCATGCTTCACACAAGATCTCGGCCCCTGGTGCAGAGCACTTATGAGGCCCAGGCCAAACTCACGCCAACTGGCGCTACATTGATTGTGACACCCCCATCACTGAGAGATCAGTGGGTATCTGAGATTAGTCGCCACGCCCCCGGGTTAAGCGTCGAAATTTATGAAGGCCGGAAAAGGATCGCAGACGAAGACGAAGAGTATACCATTAACGAGCTTGCTGGCCATGATGTAGTTATTACCACTTACTCGGTACTGTCTTCTGAGCTTCACTATACAACTGCGCCCCCGGAGCGCTCGCGACGACATGCCAGAGTGTACCAGCGACCGGTATCTCCCCTTACCCAGATTTCATGGTGGCGTATTTGCCTAGATGAAGCACAGATGATTGAAAACGGCTACGGCCAGGCGGCCAAAGTGGCTCGTGTCATCCCTAGGGTCAACGCTTGGGCTATCACCGGCACTCCTGTAAAGAATAGCGTTCAGGACCTCCAAGGGTTGCTGCTTTTCTTGCAATATGAGCCATATTGCTCTATGAACAGTGTTTGGAATCATCTGCTACGTTGGAACAAGTCTGGCTTCCAGCGTTTATTCAACAAGATTACTCTCCGACACACCAAATCAATGGTAAGAGATGAGCTGGTTATACCCCCTCAGAAACGCTTTGTCATCAGTATGCCTTTCACGGCCGTCGAAGAGCAACACTACCAATCTCTTTACCGGGGTATGGCAGAAGCTTGCGCATTGAGCCTTGATGGAGCACCGCTTGTAGAAGACTGGAAGCCGGAGGATTATACAGCAGACATGCGAACTTGGTTGGTGCGGCTTAGACAAACTGCACTGCACCCTGAAGTCGGAGGCTACAATCGCCGGATACTTGGCCACAACAAGAACCGGCCGATGAGAACTGTTGACGAGGTTTTGGATGCAATGCTCGAACAGAGTGAGAATGCGATTCGAACGGACGAGAGAGCTTATTTGTCAAGTCGACTCACACGAGGTCAGCTGTACGAAAACAGCCCACGGGTCAAAGAGGCTTTAGAAATTTGGAAATCGGTTCGCGAGAAGACTCGAAAGCTCGTTTCTGATGCGCGAGCAGAGCTTGCAAGTTTGCTGAAGGACCAGAAGGGTGGTGGTTCCGTAACCGCCAACACCGATGACCTTGGCATAGAGTCCGATGATGATGGCGAAGTTGAGGGCAAAGGACAACTAAACGAAAGCCGACGGCGTCTCCGATCTGCATTGGAGATGGAGCATAAAGCTGTCTTTTTCTGTGCGAATGCATACTTTCAAATCCGAGAGAAACCTGAAATGGTTGAGCCTGATTCCGAACAGTTTCATCAAATAAAGAAGCTTGAGGATGATGGATATGAAGAAGCAAAACTCATCCGAAGAGAGATTCTACGTGAGTCTCACCGCAAAGCAACTCGATCGATGACCAAGCTAGCAAAGAAGGCATCCGAGCAATCTTTCGTTGAGATCCCAGACCTCACAGTCAGCGAGGAACGGGGTATCGAGAGTGGCCGCATCCTCGATGACCTGGAGGAATTGTACGGCGAACTAAACGACCAAGCCAATCTGATCGACGAATGGAGGGAGCATATTGTCGGGCTACTCCTGACACCCCTGGTTGATGAAGAGGGTGATGCTGAAACAACTGGCGAAGAATATGGCGAGTCAGCTAAGATCCAAGATGAGCTTATGGTATATGTTCAAACTCTTGGAGCCGTCATTGCTGATCGACAGGATGCTCTGACTGGACAGACAAATGAGCTGATCAAGCATGAGACCAAGACATCACTGAGACTAGCAGAAAGCGGCGAAGGGCCAGCTCCAGAGAAATTAATCGAGCTTATGACACTGCGAGACCAGACAAAACCGAACTCGACATCAATGCGGAAGGTTATAAGCGAGTTCCGAGCCTTGACTTCAAAACTCTCAAAAGATACAACACGAGGCATCATGGAGGGCCGCATTGTAGATCGACAGCTTAGAGCGACACAGGGAATCATGAACGTACAAAGCAAGCTAGCTCTCGAAGCAGAGGTTGACAACTTCAAGACCATTATGAACCTACGCTTGGAATACTATCGCCAGTTACAGGTTGTTTCTGACAGCGTTCTCCCTTATGAGGGCCCTGTTGTTACCAATGCAACTGAGAAGAAGATGAAGGAGACTGAGGATAACTTTCGTCAAAAGCTTTCTGCAGCGGAAGCCAAACATAGATACCGTAAGTATTTGCAAGCCGCTCGTTTACATTTGACTAGTCGCCTGGAGGATGTTAAGTAATCTGCGCAGTCATGATCCTTGGCTCGTTGAGCGATTGACTTAGAGTTCTTTCTCTTGGCTTGATTCCAAGGCCCTCTTTCCTCCTCATAGACTTGCCTATACCAAGTCTTAGCTGAGGGTCCACTCGCAAGTTTACTGCAATGGTTCATAGCTAACTTTCCTATCAGTTCTACATCTCAAGGAAGCAGGAAACAAGTCTAACGAGCCACGGATGTGTGTAATCTGTCAGACTTCGTTCACGATTGGTGTCCTTACCGTATGTGGTCACCAGTTCTGCAAAGAATGCATGATGCTGTGGTTCAAATCGCACCACAACTGTCCTGTGTGTAAAAAGAAGCTGAAGTCCTCCAATTTGCACGACATCACCATCAACCCTCAGCAGCTCAAAGTGCACAGCGACAACCCAGACCAGGTGAATGATGGTACCGAAAAGAGTCCACAACAAAAGCAAAACGGACTCCAAAAGAAGACGGGGATCTATTCAGAGTTCAACGCAGACAAGCTGGCCGAGATACAAAACATCAAGTTGGACGGGCCTTCGTTTACTACGAAGGTTGATACTCTTGTCAAACATCTAATGTGGCTAAGGGAATCAGACCCCGGCGCAAAGTCAATTGTTTTCTCACAGTACAAGGGATTTCTGGGAATTCTGCAAACTGCTTTCGCTCGATTTGGGATCGGACACGCATCTATCGATGACTCGGGCGGCATCAAACGTTTCAAAGAAGATGCTTCGGTCGAGTGCTTTCTCCTCCATGCCAGAGCTCACTCGAGTGGTCTCAACCTTGTCAACGCAAGCCATGTCTTTCTCTGCGAGCCCCTTCTTAATACAGCCCTTGAGCTCCAAGCTATCGCACGTGTGGATCGTATTGGCCAGATGCACGAGACAACTGTGTGGCTTTATCTGGTATCTGGCACAGTTGAGGAGTCAATTTACAACCTCTCAGTACAAAGGCGAATGGAACACATGGGTCGCGTCAATAAGGGGAAATCGAAGGAGTCTACTCCAGAGCTACTCGATGCGAATATCGAGGCGGCCAACACACTCGAGCTCGAGCAAGCATCTCTCGCACGCCTGATGAGCAAGGACAAAACAGCTGGCGAGAACGTAGAAGAGAATGATCTGTGGGAATGCCTTTTTGGGCACGTTGCTCGTAAGGGCGATGAACCCGAGCGGGATACAAGGGTTCAGGAAAAGGCCGTCATGGGGTATCTGGCAGCAGAAGCAGCCGATGGAAGGAACAGTACTGCCAACTAGACACAGATTTGATGAACGGCATACATTTAAACAGGGCTTAACTATGCATTCGACAGACATTACGAGCTTAGGGCGGTCATGTACATGGGGGCTATAATAGAGCGCGATTTAGATCTCTCTTAATTCAGCACTTATTCCATTACGCTGATGCGTGCTGGACTGATCTCTAAGGATGTTCTTGTTTGACAAACACTGAAAAACATCATTATCATTTGTTTGATGTTCCTTGTAGTACATATAATATACAACAGATGCTTTTAGCCTATACCCTAGTATTCTTGACGTATTGGATCGTCCCTGATGATACCAGTCCACAGTCGGCCTAGGCAATTGCGTCTCCTACCCATGGACCTTAATACATGGCTTCCGTACACAATACACGCACATGGGAGCGCGATACACGGAAAGAAGACTTTCCATCTTTTTAGTCCACTCGCTTAGCCTTGGCGCTGGCGCCAGACTTGACGCGGCGGGCAACAGGGCGGTTGATGTGGTGGTCAGGGATCCAGCTCTCATCGTAGTCCTTGCCAGAGGCGTCGACAACAGGGACGGCCTCGGAGCCGGAGAGGGGTTCAGCAATATCGACAATCTTCTTGGCCTTCTTGTTGGTGCGGGGACGCTTAGCCTGGGGGAAGAGGGCCTCGATCCAGGTCTTGTAAACGAAGTAGAGAGTGCCAGCGAAAGCAGCAGAGAGGAAAAGATAGAGGAAGATACTGGAAACGTTGTTAGCCTACTCTTTGGAACACGGGAGAAAAGGGAAACATACATTTGGGGGTCTAGGAAGCTGGTGGGGGCCTCAACGATTGAGGCAGAGCCGTTGTGGACCAAGACCTCATGGAGGGCACCGGTAGAGTCGGAGACGAGAGCTTGTAGCTCGATGCGAACCTCTTGAGGCTGCATGTCCTGAGCGAAAGAGAAGGGAAGCTCCTTCTTCTCGCCGGCGGGGACCTCAATGTTGTACTGAACGGCCGTCAAGTTGCGGACGATGCTGGCGTAGCGGGGGCTGTCCTCGGGAAGGTCCTTGAGGGTGTTCAGAGAGCCCGAGACGAAAGAGACCTGGATGGGGTTGGCGTCCTGGTTGGTGACCTCGATAACAGCCTTGGTAGGGCGACCGTTGACGAGCTTGACGCCGAGAATGTCGGTTTCAGGGAAAGTAGTCTTGATCTCAGCCTTGAGGGGAGCCTTGGGAGCGGCATTGGCATCAGGGGTATCCTGTATGAGGGGAGATTGTCAGTCTTTTCTTTCTTTTCTGGTGCGATTGAGCTGTCGCGCGGCACGTACCTGGGCGACGGCGCCAAAGATGTGAGATGCCGCGAGGGCAAGGAGAGAAGCCTTGAAGAACATATTGGATATAACCTATAGAGAGAGCAGACGACGAGATGGGGGATGAAGGGGAAAGAAGGAAGAGAAGGAGGAAAAAGAGAAGCTAGTGGAGATGATGGAATATGGGGAAATCAGGTTCCAGCTGTGGGTGTGACAATCTGGCCTCAGCATAAGGATAAGGACGGATATGGGAGGCGACACAGGCATGCATGGAACAGGGGTGCTAGCGAAGAGATGGCGACTGTGGAGTAATTCTTATGGAGGCCCGCCCCGAGATTCGAATTGCTTCTTTAGTGCCAACCGAGCTAAGCTCAGAGAGGGTTTCAGTGGGGAAGGGCCCTGGAGCTGGAGCTTGGTAGCTTGGATTAGGGGACTTTGTCACTATGATGGGAGAGCTAAGGGGAGCTTGGATTAACCAGACTAGGTCAATAGAGAGCTGGAGTGCCTGCTCGGTTTTCATGGAGCTGTAGCAATTAGACTGCATCACGACTAATGACGTCTGTGCATAGCCAATTGTTCAATTGATCATTGTATTTAAGATCCAAAGTACTCATAGTAGTTTGATTGTTCCCTGCCCGAGTTCTTAGTGACAATGACCGACGAGAAATGTGGGACATGTCCGGAGGTTCCCCTGTTCCATCCGTGTTATTCGGCCCCGCTTCGGGTCGGTATCATTATTGTCAACTCAAGTCAACGTTCATTCAATCACCATTTTAGTAGCCCTCAGGGTATCAGAATAAATGGCCGCTCGAGCTGTAGGTGACAAACTAGTGGACTAGTTTATTTATTCTTATATCCTTAAGCTTAAAGGTCATTTTTCTGCCCCCTACTACCTACTTATCTAGAGTAGTTGCAAGCACAACGACATCATCTAGTCATGTCACTTTGATAGCACGACTAAGCAGGACTAAAGTATGAAAGAGTCGTTGCTTTCGTTTTGTACTGAAATGAGGTATTTCTACAGCTACCAAGAATTTGTACATGGTATCTATCTGCCTATATATGTGCATGTATATGTGGATAATCAACTCAGTTGATCTAAGCTGGACAATCTTCAAACTTATCATCCTCAGAACTTTGCTTCGTATGCTTCTCCCAAGCTTCAACCGGCGGTGGCTGAAAGAGCTCACCGTTCAAAGTTGCTCTGATAGTCCTACAAGCTACCATAATCCATAGGATAGTCTCAACGACCGAAAATACGGTCCCGAGAACCTTGAAGAACCGAGAAGGAAAATCTTGTGCCAAAGTCGTGGTGGAAACTGTAAAGACTCCAAGAGGGAAAGTAAATGCCCACCAGGAGATACTAAACTTGAACTCGCGCCTGACAATAGTGGCGAGGGCGAAGAATAACCATACAATCGCAAATCCCCACATTAGGAGGGCTGTAAGGATGCCAGTGAGGTAAAAGAATTGTCCTGCTATGGGAGCCATAGGGATGAAGTCGTTCCTTTCAAATATCTTTAGGGCGACTTTGCCGAGTAGTTGGATCGCCGCCGCCCCTTGGCCCAGAGGTCCGATCGCGATGAAAGATGTCACAGCAGATTGGCCTGGGAGAACATCGTGAATCATGAGTCGGTTGTAGAACATAGCCAGGATGAGAACTGCCATAGGCACGCCCGTTCCCCAGAGAATATAGCTGATAATGACTGTCCAGATAGCATGTTGATCATTGGGAAGAGCATTGGCCACTATCGCCCCAGACCCAGATGCAACGATATCGGCAATGACAGGGAACAACCAGGTCGGATCTGTTTGTTTCAGTGTCATCTAAGTTCCATAGTGTTAGTATTTATAAGTCACGTGGGAAAACTGAACAAGTCGACTTACACCCTCGGTGCGCATGATACAAAGTGGAATGTAAAGGTTGCAGGACATGGCCATGATAATATCTATCCACCAAAGAGCCCAGGCAAGGTGAGCTGCTTTATCGCCCCAGGCTGGGACGCACACAAAAATGATCATGTCGATTATAGTAGCGAGTCCAACGGGAATTGTTCCTGATAGATTATCAGTTTAAGATCCCATCAATTGGTTATATAATACTTGCCGAGGAACACAGCCTGCCCGGGATGTTGCAACGTCGAAGACCATGTTCCCTTAAAACAAGTATATCTCATGATGGATATACAAGTGAATAAGATGAAAAGTGCAATATTCAGACAGAATATTATAACGGATATGTAGAATAACCATCGTCCATGATAGGGTAGGTTATGTAGCAAAATAGATGTGATGCCAGTGCCCATATTCACCGTGAACCACGAAGGCCCAAAGTTGACAATAATTCTCCTCCATCCTCGTAGATTCCTGTCGCACTTACCATACCTGATTTCTTGTGGGCCTGCTGGAGCCTCTTCGGGTAATACATCAGAACCCGGATATATGACCTCGCTAGAGTCTAAATTTGGTAGGTGTTCTTGTGGTGTCAAGGGAAGCATGATGGAGAAGAGAGAAACGAAACGAGAAGAGTTTTGAACTCGTTGCTTCCAAACGTATCGCCTTACTGCGCTCCCATTTCTTTGCAAAGAAGAAACCAACTATATTTAAACAAGCATGGCAAGAAATAGTCTCGTTATGTGACGTCGTGCAATCGGCAGTTCGGCTCAACCTTCGACCCACGAAGGGCCGTCATGTTTTCTGACTCCCCAAAATATCTCCTTCTTCTCGACTCATTTCATTGAAAATTGAGGGATGGGCCTTCCCTCTTTATAGAGATTCTGCGGAGAAGCTGTATTGGACTTAGCGGTCGTCGAACCCCATGATGATCAATTGCCCTGTCAAAGGTCGAACTCTGTCTCGAGTGGAAACGTTTTGGGCGAGACCCTATGAAGCCTTGCACTTGTTAGTCAGTGAAATCCAACGCCGGCTCATTTGAACTTGGCGAATAGAGGTGACTTGTGCTGCTGCGTTGATGCTTTATATCGCCATATACTATTGCACCGGAGAATTTGTAACTCAACGTATCCTCTATATTCAGTCCTGGCTGTCGTAATTTTGAATCCAAGACGCCGCAAGTATACCTAACCATACTCTTCAGATTTCCGCCAACTGTAGGCCAAACTTCGCTTATATCAGTGTCCCCTTTTTACCATAACAAAAAGTTTCGAACAAGGGACCCGGAACTGACAAACCGGACTAAAAAAAGAAGAAAGAAAGAAAGAAAGGAAGAAAGGAGACACGATCTGATGTAATCACAATTCATGCTTGCCAAAGTGACTGTACTTGGGTGTCACGTAGCCAGGCATCGTCTCCCTCTCCTCCACCGCCAAGTGCGCACCCGCGATGCGCAGAAGCTGTGCACAGGGCTCCTGGCCTGACTTGACGGCAACGTAAAGCGGGGAGAGGTTTGCCTTGTTACGTTCGTGCACACTCGCGCCCAGCCGCAGCAGCTCCAGGAGGATGTCGGTTTTGCCAGCCACCGCTGCAAGATGCACCGCAGTGTTGCCCGCATAATCCGATTGCTTGAGTAACTGCGCGCCTTCACCTTGCAGAAGCTCCTTGACAAGTTTGAGCTCGCCGTTCTCGATCGCGTAACCAAGCGCTGAGAATGCTCTTTCGCTTGCCGTGAGGTGGGCTGCAGCGAAGTCGAGTGAGCCCGCAGGGTTTGAGAAGCTCTGGTGGGCAATCTCTGTCATCTCACCACGCAGTGATCGGGATAGTTTCTCCTGTATCTCTTTGGTTGATAGTTCAGGTTGGGCGAGGAGATACGATACTTTGGTAAGAGCTGCCTCGGCAGTAAGATCGAGACCAAAGATGACGCCTGCGCGGCCAAGGACAGTGCCTGGAGCGTACACGGGAGAGACAAAGCCGTTGACACACTGGCTGACGTTCACGACGACGATGCCTCGCTCAACAGCAGCCTTGATGATTTTTGTAAGAGGACCATCAGCGCCACCGGGGATGTTACCCATCCCAAATGTCTCCAGAATGAGACCGCGAATATCAGGCAGGTGAAGAACAGCGTCAATCATCTCGGGCTTGATACCGGGGAAGACACGCAAACAGGCGACGTGGGTAGTGTCAAGGCCCTTTGTAACATGGAATTTGGCGATAGAGGTAGGGCGAAGGACAAGGGGCCAATTGACACTGATGCCGAGACCGTTGACCTTGGCGATAGGCTCGCTGTTGGGACTGGCAAAGGCCTCGAATTCTGTCGCGGAGACCTTTGCGCTGCGGTTACCACGGTAAAGACGGTGGTGAAAGAAGAGGCAGACCTCGGGAATAGTAAATGTTCCTGCGATGATGAGCGAGCCCAAGAGGTTATCGACACCATCGGATTGAAGAGCGAAGATGGGCGCCTGGGAGCCGGTGAGAATGACGGGCTTTCCGAGGTTCTCCATCATGAAAGAGAGCGCAGATGCCGTATAAGCCAGAGAGTCTGTTCCGTGGAGAATGACGAAGCCGTCGAATAAGTGGTAGTTCTCTTCAACGCACGACGCCATGGCGTCCCAGTCGTGGGCGGAGATGGAGCTCGAGTCGAGCAGAGGGCTAAACTCGATAATTCCATAGCGAACATGGCGGTTGTATGCTGTAGCAGGAGTGCGAAGACTATCAATCTGGATCTTTGCTCCGTCACGAATAGCAGGGAGGGTGTCTATGACATGTTAGTACGTAGAGTAAGTGAGTGAGAACAATGTCAAAATTACCTGGGTTAGAGAAGTCGTTGAATGACGGGCGAGGAGCCATAGCATTTTCTAAAAAGTTGTCTGTTGGCTGAAGACCATCGGGGCCTTGTTGCATGCAAATCGTTCCTCCAGTGCCAATAATCAGGACCCGAGACTCTGGGTAGCTGGTCTCGGGGACTGGCTTGACGGGCAAATCGGGTGAGCCTGCTCTACTCATTTTGAGAGGATATGTATATATGTGAATATAGTGAAAAAGTCTCGGAAGATTCCGAATTGGTAGTCTACCAACTGGCTGAAAGTGCTTTGGTGAGTATGTGTTTGTTGTATTGACCAAGTTAGATAAGAGCAGAAGTTGAGATAATCACGCCTATGGCGATCAAACACTCTAGTAATGATGTACAAGAGATCAATCCAACGTTGGCAAAGGACAATATGCATGTAATCAAGAAGAAGAGGAAAGAGAAATTTTAACTACGGCACACGCAACGTCCGGGTGATTTATTTAAAGCAAAAAAACCTTGTGGACAAAGACGAACGAAGGCCATCAAGTGGATCCGTTGGAGGTTATGAAGGGGTAACAGAAACTCGATATCTCGCGGGGACTGGCGAGTTAGAGATGGTGTGCATTGCCAAATCTGCGATAGGTTAAAAAAATAATAAGAGAAGGAAAATGAAATGAAACAGACCAAATCGTTGATTGGCTTGTTAAAGCAAGGCAGTACAGGATTTGCTTGCAATCGCTAAGCTGCTTGGAGAATACCTAATAGGTAGTATTTACATGCTACGTTGGTGGTGGTTCAGCAATAGGTTTTGCTGATGGTGTTTTGAGGTTTAGAGTACCTAGGTAAGTAGCCTGGCAGGTAGGTAACCAGCCAGATGAGATTTTAACAAGACGGCGAACGAGATGATCCAGATGGTAGGTGAATAGATCTAATTACTACATAATCGTTCGAGCTCTCTAAATGTCGAAACTAATACACTCGATCAAATATGAACTGTATCAACATCTTATCTTTTACCCCAGAGAAATCAATCTCTAAGACGCGGGGAATGAATCTCAATAGTAATAATTACTGATTGAGTGGACGTGCGTACTCTTGACTGTGGGCAGGCAAGGCAGGCAAGGCAAGACTCCATGCTCTTCTACCATTGCAAAAGCCTAGAACAAAGTGGATTCCATCCGTTCGATTACCTAGGTAGGTACAGCTGCAAACACTACAAAACGCTAGGTACAAACGCCAACAGCTACGTCAGGTCTGATCAGACGGTAGGTTGGGGACTAAAATTAATTGTCTTTGAGATTCAGTGCTCTAAATTTACGAGGACATATGGTTTAACAAGCACTGATGTAGACTGACAGAATACTAGGTATCTGTATAGACCTACTTTCAGCGACTACCTTCATGTGACGTACACACCAACACGATCGCAAATGGTCCCCTACTGCAAGAGAATCGCTAGAAAAGAGAGAGAATCTTGATAACGGCGATCAGCTAAACCTGTATTAATGACAAGATGGATCCAGATGCGCAAGGGTTTGCAGATACGTATTCTTGGAAAGTCCATCATTTACAAACGCTAGTCCTCTTTCAATCATTCTGCCACATGTCCTACACTCACCGCCTTGGTGCGCCTCTCTAAACTCTCGCCTTGGCCTTATTGTCAGTGCATTGACAATAGGATCAATCAACGGGGCGACAAACATCCCTACTGCAAAAAAACACCCTCTCTCCCTATTGAACCTCCACCAGCGCCAATTGTTCGACCCTTTACTAATTATCAATTCTAAAACGTCGAAATTCTCTCCACTCTTCACCCATGATTCACCATCAAAAAGAGATGCGAATCCTTTGAGAAGCCTCCTCGCCTTACTCTCTTTGACGCGCGCATCCGTCGTCAACCTCTCGAGCCGACTTGAAATCCAACCTCGCGCAACGTCGACTCGACGAGATGGAGAAATTATCAGAAACAACGCCCGATGGCACTTCGCCTCGAACTTTTGCTCTGAATCATCTGAGGCCAAGAACAAGCTTTAAGGGTTGCTCGCGCATCTCCGACTATGAACTACTGGGCAAGTTGGGAGAGGGAACCTTTGGGTATGATTTCACCATCGCCGTATACTTGGACGATCGGCAATAATAAAACTCGGTATCTTATACTAACGATTGCCTAGTGAGGTTCATCGTGCCCGACAGCGCAGAACTGGCGCCCTCGTCGCCTTGAAGAAGATTATCATGCATCATGAGAAAGATGGTGTATGTACCTGTACCACCCCACCGGTAGAGCCATACTGACAAAAACAAGTTCCCTATTACTGCTCTTCGCGAGATCAAGCTGCTCAAGCTTTTGTCACACAAGAACATTCTCAGACTTGAGGACATGGCTATTGAACACCCTACTAGACAAAGTATGTAGGCTTGACTGCACCTCATCGTTCCCGACTGACCACCCACCCCTTCAGCCGATAAGCGCAAAAAGCCTATTGTATACATGGCTACTCCCTACATGGACCACGATCTGTCCGGCCTCCTTGACAACCCGTCAGTCCAGTTCAAGGAGCCCCAAATCAAATGCTACATGCTGCAACTCCTAGAGGGTCTCCGATACCTGCATGACAGTCGCATCTTGCACCGCGATATGAAGGCGGCCAATTTGCTGATTAACAACAAGGGTATCCTGCAGATTGCTGATTTTGGTCTTGCTCGACACTACGACGGAAGGACACCACAGCCTGGAGTTGCCATGGGCGAAGGCAAACGAGACTACACCGGCCTAGTTGTCACTAGATGGTACCGACCGCCGGAGCTTCTGCTACAGCTGCGGCAATACACCCCCGCTATTGACGTATGGGGAGTTGGGTAAGTACCGCCTGAGAACTATGATGCTTAGTTGATTCTGATAATTAGTACAGCTGTGTTCTTGGCGAAATGCTCTACGGAAAACCCATCTTGGCGGGCGAGAGCGATGCCGCCCAGTTAGATATCATCTGGGACCTCATGGGCTCTCCCAATGAAGAGAATATGCCCCGGTGGAAATCACTACCTGGCGCTGAGCACTTGACTCCTCGGCCACGAACAGGGAACCTCGAGACCCGCTTCAGACAGTGAGTCCATTAAACATCAAGGCATGCCTCGTTACTAACATGGCCTTCAGATACGGCCCGGGGGCAGTCTCATTACTCAAAGAACTTCTTAGACTGGATTGGCGGACACGAATCAATGCAGTTGATGCTTTGCAACACCCGTGGTTCAAGATGCAGCCTTTGCCGCTTGAGCCTCATGAGATCCCCACCTACGAAGAGAGTCACGAGCTAGACCGCAGAAAGTTCCACGATCGCAAGGCCGCTTTACCTCCTGCTCCCAAGGGTGGAACTGTGGGTGTTGGCCCCGACGCCAACGGCGCTACAGCAGGTTTCAATAGCAATGAGCCTTATGGCAATGGCCGCAACGGCGTGAACGGGGGCAGGTATCGCAACGGACTTGATGATCGTCGTCCTGCTTGGCAACGAGACCGAGGCGCTGGATTGCCCCCACGACCACCTCCCAACAATGACGACGCGGACTTTCGAGAGCGGGGGCCTCCTCGCGCCCGAGGACCCCCTGGACCAAGAGGACCAGACGTCGACACTTACATCCCCGCATACAACCGCGATGATCCAGGTAGACGAAGGGAAGATCGCCCACCACCACCAAGAGATGATCGCCCGCCGCCCAGGGACGACCGTCGGCGCCGTAACAGCAGGGAGGATCGTCGCTTCGACAGGGACCGTGGCACCATGAGCCGTAGCAGATCACCAAGACACGACCGATCAAGAGACCGAGACAGACCCGACCACAACGGGTATCGGAGATAGAATCAATCGACAACGGTCTCGATGGCAGATGTTAATGGATACATACGACTCAAGGATCTAGGGCGACGACAAACACCCGGACCACACCGGGGGCCGGGACTGCCGTACGGAGTCTCATAGAGGAACAGGCAGGATTCTAATCACATGTCGTTTCGGGCATAGCAGGAATACGGACGGCGCAACGGAGTGAAATAAGGAGAGATAACACATTTGAAAGGGCCAGCCATATACCTGGTGTTAATGTGAAGCGAAGCATCAGAGATGTACCTAAAGGACCTCACATTCTAACTCCTCTGATTTTAAGAAACACGAGATATGAAATTATCCCTAGGTTAGGAAGCTCGTGGCTTTATTTTGGCGTACCATAGCGTTCATATACGATCAATACTCTGAATCATCGTCCTCCTCGTGAATCGTCTGTGAAAGCAAACCACTAGTTGGCCGGCGTCTGGAGCTAGATGAGTCCAGCCATTGCCATCCAAGGTCCGTATCCGAGGACAGTGAGTCTCTCCGACTGCTTGTTTCAAGCAGGCTTTCCTTGGAAGCTGATCGCTTTGGGCCGAGGTCGTTATTCTGCATTCCAAGATAGGATGTGATGATGGACGAGAAGAGGGCTATGGCGACACCGGCCATGATGCCAACGCCAGCAGCTGCGCCAAACTAAAACAATGTTAGGGTATGGAGTGGTGTTTAGGGGTTTGGTTAATCTTACAAATGTGTACAGTGGCTACAGGCAGAGTGTTAGCTTGTTGTTACATATCGTAATAGGTGGTAACATACCTCTAAGCCGACCAAAAATGCCCAAACAGAACGTATTCCAGCTACTGTATAAGAAAAGAAGTATATAGCAGGAGCAAAAACAGTAAGAAGGACATCGGCGACCAAAGACAATGGAAACAGAATAAGACGAAAGGGGAAGCTAACGATAGCAAAGATGCGCAGGAAGAAAGTAGACCAGCCGAATGAGAAGAGCCAAGTGAAGACAGCAACGACGATGTCAAAAGCGAGGATGAAGGGTGAGATTGTCGGTGAAGCTTGTTCAGCATGTGTCGCTACCACAACTGTGGAAGTGGGGAGTGCGTGATCGGACATGTTGTAGCTGGTGATGACAAATTGTGATGTTTTGGATGAAATGAGTGAGGTTGTGTTGTCTTTGTCTTAGTACCTAGGTAGACAGGGAGAATTACATCATAAAACAAGGTTGAAGATGAAGATGAAATGCAGTCTTGAGAAGGGAAGGAACTTGTAAAGGATCGAGACTGAAGGCAGGAAACACGTAGGGCTTCGATATGTTGTTTAGGCGCAAGATGTCTATGGTTTCTAGAAAAGGTATGAAGTAGACTACCTAGAGGTCAGATCGACCTCCCTAGAGCTCCCTTGAGCTGTTGTGGATGAGAGCTCATGTCTATCGAGATTGAGTGGAGACCTCATGGGCATGGGAGCTTCTATAGTATGTCCTGTTAACGAGGGCTGTTGAGCGACTTTGTCATTGGGCATCACTAAGTGTAGTGGAAAGTACCGTTGCATCGTCACCTATCAGACTCCCCACCACGACTCAAACATCCCACCCGTTCTCTTCCCTTTCCCTTCCTCCATTTCATCAATCTCTCTTCATCTCCACCCCCGCGACCGACGAACAAACAGGCGACGGCGGAAACGAAATAAACGCCTCAGAACATACCGCGAAACAACATAAACTATTCTTTTTTTGTCTTTCTAACTCATCGCGTTATTACAACATAGCGAAACAGTACCGTCGTCATTTTTTGGACTTCAGAATTTACACGCCCTTCTTTACATTAGAAACTCGTAAATCATTCATCTTCACATCACGCTACACAAAAGACCCCGTCTTGTCACCCCCGGATTCTCACACACCAACCCTGCCGTGTCAGGTCAGGCCGTTTCCTGCTCGTCCACCTCTATTCTTGACACAAAGACTCAATTGGCGCTGAGCGCGCAACGTACGAAATTTCCCAACAAATCATTTCGTTAGTCGCCGACTTTGCTGCGTCATTCAATTCAAGCTTAATGGTTTTGTCATTGTACCGATAAGATATCGACAAAACGATCATTTCCCCAACCGCCGTTTCAAATTCCATACACAACCCCACGATCGCCAACGTTTACAACAGTCAAAGGACATCCCTCTGAGGGGACAGGAGGTAGCAAACATGGGTAACAACACGTCTTCGTCCTCCAAACCGACCACGCCGACTACTTCAGCCCCGGGTTCGGCCCATGGTCATCTTCATGGCCATGAGTCCCCCCGCCATCACCTACGCAAGGATGCCCGCAATATCATCACCGGGCATGCTCATCGCTCTGCCGCGCCGCCGGAGCCTTCTATGGCGCAGGCCCAGGGCTCAACGGTGATCAATCGGCCAAAGAGTCTGCCTCCCACGGCGGTGTCTTCTCTTAGTGGCTCTCCACACAACAACTTTACAGCAGTGCACAAGACTGCATCATCCTCTGATGCTAAGGCCATCGCCGAGAAGCAAGTTGCTGCAGCGCCCGAATCCAAGTCGCATCACCGCGACGAACCGACCAAGCCCCTCGACGTCCCTATGGAGTCCTCTTCCCTACGGTCACATCAATCCGCCCACGATTCTGCCTTGATCCCCAACAGCAGTATTACAGATATGTATCTGACTCGGCCCCCTCGCCTCCCTCTTCCTATCGACGAGGAAGTGCATACACCAGGATCTCCAATCCTAGCACCAGAGAACGATCAGGAGGGCGATGTCGAGCCCATCGACTCCTTGGATGGAATCACCCGCAAGAGCTCTGCCCTCAGCGCTACGACAGTAGATGAGGAGGATGGCGAAGAGTTGCGGGTTGACAAAACGAGACCTGTTGTTCAGACAAAGCTAGAATGGCTTAGTGGAGGAGACAAGATTTATGTGACAGGCACCATCTTTCAATGGAATCGAAAGCAACGGTTGCATCCCATGTAAGTGTCATGACGCTATTTGATAACTTCTCTGAGACATGAGGCGATCACTGCGCCGCCTGTGTTTCCGTGGCTGCTTTGTGGTCTCGGGTCATCGTTGTACAAGATCGTCCCTCATGCGATTCACGAGTTATGAGGATATGCTTACAAAATGCGGTTTGCTGACGTATGATCTAGTGAGGGCCGCCCCGGCTGTTACTCGACGACAGTTTATGTTCTGCCAGGCACTCATCATGTCCGCTTTTTGGTGGATGGTATTATGCAGACATCTCCCGATCTACCCACCACTGTAGACTTTGGCAACAACCTTGTCAACTACATCGAAGTTAGCCCCGAGGATGCCCACAAGGTTCCTGCGCCCCCAGCCGCCCCATACACCGAAGTTCAGGCCGCTGCTACTGCTCAGGCGATCGCGCAGGCTCAGGGAATGGCCCCTGGAGCCCCAAAGCCACCGCCGCAACCGAAGGGCAAGCCTGTGCCCCCTCCAGAAGCGTATCGTAGTCAGATTCCGAAATACCTTGTCGACTTTGACCAGGCGGAGGATTCGCAAGCGTACCAATACGCAGTCAACGCAATTGAAAGACTGCCAAATCCTCCTGCTTTGCCAGGCTTCCTAAGCAAGCCAATACTAAATGCAGCGACTCTGATGAAGGATGACAACAGTGTTCTCAATATGCCAAATCACACGATACTAAACCATCTTGCCACCAGTAGCATTAAGAACAATATTCTTGCTGTTTCTGCTACTACTCGGTATAGAGATAAGGTACGTTCGGCCATGTTAGTATAAAGAGAGTGATGCTTACTTAACGTAGTATGTGACAACAATCGTCTACAAGCCCACAGCTTCGGACGAAAGTTAAGTGAGGACGAATGAAGCATATGCTAGAGGGTATTGAACGGATGCATAATCTTCGGACTACTGCATGCTCAAACATGCTGGTAGCAAAGCTACGATATGATGTTGGAACGACTGCTATGTATGAAATATATATTAGGGAATATGTTCCAGAAATAAGCTAGAACGAGGCTTTTGGCTGAAGGTTGTGGCTGGACATAAGATGAGTGACTGAAACATGCCGACAAAGGCATGTCAAATATACTTGACACCATGATAAAGCGGGATATGAGGTACTCCACAACTCGACTCCTGCGAATACACCCAAGAATATAGCACATGACAATTTTGTCATTTGGGAGAATCAATCTCTCCATTTGATGAATACCTCATCGGTTCTAAATCTTTGCGTACAAGTGCTCTCTTCCAATGACGTCCTGAATCCTGTCTCATATGCCAATAACCCAGCATGCGCAATCATGATACCGTTATCAATACAGAACCGCTCGTCGGTTGCATATACGGATCCTCCTCGCTCTCGCGCCATGTGTCCCATCATCTCCTGCAATCTCTCATTGCAACCGACACCTCCCACAATGAGTACTTGCGAGGATCCAACGTGCGCCATAGCTCGCTCTGTGATCTCTACCAACATGGCAAACACTGTTTCTTGTAGTGAAAAGCACAAGTCTTCGGGTGTGAAGTCCGCGCCGGCCTTCATCTGCGCAGCGAGGGCATCTGCGGACGCTAGAATGCCGGAGAATGAGCAATCCATTCCCTTGACCGCGTAAGGGATATCGAGTAACTTGCTTCCCTTCTTGGCCAGCTGCTCGATATTGTAGCCTGGCGCAGGATCGTTACTGATCTCGAGTGTTCGAGCGAAACGATCGAGGCAATTTCCAACAGCTATATCCAGCGTTTCGCCAAATATCCTGTATCGTTGCTCCGCATACGCAATAACCTGTGAGTTGCCGCCTGAAACGTACAGCACAACCGGGTTCTCTGCGCCGGTGATGTATCTCCCCATCTCAATGTGTCCTACGCAGTGATTCACGCCCACAAGTGGTCTGTCCCAGAGCAGACTCAACGCTCTGGCGGCCACAGCGACTGAATTCAGCGGGGCGCCCATGCCGGGTCCCTTTGTGTAGCAGATGCAGTCGACATCTGCGTGTGTGATTTTCGCCTCGGCGAGAGCTTCGCGGGCGAGACGGACGAAGTGTGCGCGGTGGTGGGCGGCTGTGTCTTTGGGGAGGAACCCTGTGCCTGGAGGGGAGACGAATGTGTCGCGGAGGTTGGAGAGGATCTTGGTCTCGGTGGGAGTATGGAGAATGACGCCGATGCCGAGCTTGTTAGCGGAGCCTTCGCAGCCAAGAGCTATGTAGGAAGATTTATTTGCGAATGCCATCTTTTTTGGTTGTGATGAGGCGATGGAAGTGAGTTTGAAGATAGGAGGATGAAAAGGTGGGGGTTATCGAGATGACGGTGTTGACGTTGATGAGGGTCTACCTGCACAGGTGAGTTGCATATGCATGTATAGTTTGTGTCATAAATCATAACGAATATGATAATCGACTAGAATAGGAATTATATTTGATATCTCTAGATAGATAACTACTTGAATATCTATCTGATGTTTGGTTAATGATGTCGAGAATGCGATAAGACTCTCTAATCGATAGAGGGGCAGATCCTCTTTCTCGTTGTCTGACAAGGGCAGTAGTAGTTGTAAACCCCTCGGCTCGCTTAACAGTCAAACTCGACAGGCGTCATGTCATCACCAGCCACACTTCCCTCTCATCAGAGTAAAGTGCTTGGAGGGGGCGGGAGGTTCCGGTTTTTTTTTGTTTTTGTTTTTTTTTGCGCAATCTTCAGGGTCCCAGCTAAACCATGAACGGTTGGCAAAAAAGGAAAGGAAAAAAAAGGTACATGTTAGTAGATCTTTGGAATGCATTGTGAATAAGGGGATGAGACAGTCTATCAAAGTAACTCCTTATCACTAGAAATACACGTATTCTTTCTATTCGAGCTTATCTGTCAATGATGGGTCTAGTTCCTAACGATTTCTAATGCTATATCTGAAGCATGGCGGTAATTACAAGCTGCATAAAACCATCATGCAGTAAACAAAAATGAAAATACAAAGATCGAGGTTTTTTCTGTGTTTCCCAAGACCCACTAGCCACAATATGTCAGGAAAGATGGAAAGCTTTCACTTTCTGCTGTGGCTACTAATCAGAGTTCGTGTATCCGTAAATCCACAACGTCCGGTCCGCCGGCCACTTTTCCTTCACCTGCAGTCCGCCCTCCACTTCAAAGCCTCCTCCATCACTGTCATTCTGCGCTCAGGATCTTTTCTCTGTTTATTCTGTGCCTTCTTATATCCCTTCCAGAAGGTATACTCTGCGATTCTCGTTTCTTTAACTCACACAGTGCCTTTTATTATACGTGTCCTTCTTTCTTACACAGCAACAAGATCCATGTCGATACGATATCAGCCAGGTCCTCTCGGCCAAGCTTGATCACCTTTCCCAACCTCGCAACCTGGCTCTTCAGCTTCAGTCTCTCAACGCACAGCCTGTTACAGCCATATACTGGTATTCTTGTGGTTACCAGATCATCGCCATTCTGCCAGAACCAAGATTTTGTCTTCGCTGAGCCGGCACATCAGATCCCGAACCTAAAGAGCTTCCCCTCAGCCTACAGCATGACATCCACATGACCATCTCACGCTCACACTACGACTTTATCTACCATGGTCACGAACGAATACGCTACGAAAGATGATCATTATGGAACTGTCTTTGTTGCGGTAATAACGATACCGTTCTTCTTTTTTCATTTTTCTCGATCCGGGCCTTCAAACAGGCTATCCCACGACCCAGCCCGAAACCCGACCACTCGCTCCGAAACTCCTTGCAATGCCCTCGTCAACGACTAAATAATATACACGGCGAATTATACGACCACTGGGATTGTCCGCTTTGCCCAGCGGTCCGCCGCTCTGTTCTTCAAGTAATGGGTATAAAACAAACATCCGCCATATTCATACAATCCTCCTCCCCACCATCTGCTTACGACACAGTTTGGGCTGCTTGAGCTTGTTGTTGTGCTACCGCTTGCGCCTTGGCTTGGGCTTGGGCTGCCAGGTGCGCTTGTGCTGCTGCTTGTGCGTGCGCTTGAGCATGCGCATGCGCCGCCGCTACTGCTGGCGATGGTAGCACTCGATTACCCGCCTGTGCTTGCGCTGCTGCTACGGCTTCTGGGGGAACTGCTGGACGTCCCCTGAACATGTAAGGATTCAGCGGGATTGTCGCTCTAAACTTGAGTGCCCGGGTGTCGAATGGATCCACTTCGTACACAAGCGGTTCTTCGTCATCAGAGTCGGAATCATACCTCCACTGATCCGATCTATCTTCACCAAGTTCCCGTGGTGGCGTCACCATGCCTCGTCGGTCAATCCACAATCGATTCAAGCGACCAATGCGGCGACGGAAGGCTGGCTGGTTACCCTTCGACTGTTCGCCTGACCCAGCGGTGAACTGGAACACAGGGGGTTCACGTTTATCCAGCTGCATGGCATCAGGCGCAATCTCATCTACTTCCATTTCCGAGGATGTGGACGCCGGAGGCGTCATCAGATACTGCGTCTTGGCTTGTCGGAACTTGAGTTCTGTGCCCTGTTCCTTGACCGGCGACAATGGCTCTCGAGTGAGGTCAATGTGGTTCTGGTTCCACTTTCGATGGTTCTGAACCTTCATTTCTATATCGAGTCGCAGTTCATTCTCCTTCTCTGCCAACTTGTCGGATAGCAAGACAAGATCAGCATCAAGCGTTCTACCATCAGACCGTACAGGTTGCCGCAAATGGGCAACAGTCGGTTGTCGCACAACGGGGGGTTCCACAGGCTTGCGTTTTTGAGGCTGTGATGCGAGTTAGTACCAAGTGGAACTGATTCGGATAAGGTAAGCATACTTTTTGGTTGACGAGATCCTCGTCCTCGCCTTTGATCCCCAGACGAAGCTTCATATCTTTGAGTCTTGC
Organism: Fusarium palustre; assembly: GCA_014899045.1. Classification (NCBI taxonomy): domain Eukaryota; kingdom Fungi; phylum Ascomycota; class Sordariomycetes; order Hypocreales; family Nectriaceae; genus Fusarium; species Fusarium palustre. The sequence continues at coordinate 3,047 of JAAVUH010000150.1, read as the reverse complement.
TCTTTCCTCAAAGATAGCACGGTCCATAGACATGAGTTCTCGCTTCACCATTTCACGTTCATACGCCAGAAGAACCAATTGCCGACCATCCTCGAGTTCGCGACGCAGCTTCTTGAGGGTTTCGGCAATCTTGTTGTCACGAGCTCTGGTCTTTCGGGTTTGGCGAGCCTCACGTCGTCTGAAGCAAACGAAGGGGTCCGTGTCGTCGGTCTCCTGGTGCGTCTCGAACTTGAGGCTGGGGTGCAATGGCTTGTTCCCAGCTTCCTGCCTCCTCGACTTCCAGTACTCGTACACGGGCTTGGCGTGTTGGAGAACGTCTGTCGAAATCGATTGATTGAGGTGAGTAAGACCCGGCAGCATCATATCATAAGCGGCAACGGTATTATCAACTGCTGCAAATGGGGTTTGTTCTGCAGCGGTATCTTCGAACACCTCCATGATGTGTTCAAAGGCATCTTCAGAGAGAACTCCCGCGGTGGGCGGTTTACTGTTGTATTGCTTGAGGAACTCATCGTCCTCTGTGGTCATATCGTAGAGGCATGATATACACTCCTCAACTGTTTGTGAGAAGCGAATGTAAGAGGAGGGCTTGTGGAAAGGAAGAGGATAGAGTTCATCATAGTTGATGTCGCTCTCCTGAGGAGGAGGAACAGGAATTTCTTGATCATTGCTAGTTCCCGCCTCCTTGAGGATAGTCTGGAGATGGTATTCCTATTGCAATTGTAAGTATTGAGGTTTGGGTGGGGCATGATGGTATTTGATTGGATGATAGTACGATCCAATCAAACCAGAGCATGAGGTGAATCAAGTTTATCACGTGAATATACACGTGATATAACGAGAGGAGGCATAAGGAGAAAGCACTTACGTTTTCCTCGGCCTGCTCGACACCTGTCGCGATTTGGTTATCAGTTGTAAGAGCTTCGTATTCGTTGGGATCGATCTGGTCTTCGCGGAGGACTGGGAGTGTCGTTTTGACATTCAACTTCTTGACGCGAACCTTGCGTGATGACATGTTGGCAGGGGGCTAGAGGGAGGTCGGCAGAAGGGCGTCTAGGCGGAAAACCCGCGAAAAAAAAAGCGATCAAGTCATAAAACGGGGTCTATTAAGTTGAAATAGTGCCCAGACTCGATGTAAAAAGTGCTGTTGTAGCTTTTTTTCGATGGCAGCGTAGTCGGGCTCGATGGGGTGACGTTGGGGATTTGTTTTGGCGCGCAAAGATTTTTCGCTGCACGGAGTTTTTGGTAAGGGAGAATAGGCCTTTGACTGGCGGAGCGGGACAGTTGAGTTTGCTGACAGTGTGCAGTTGAGAGAAGACTAAGTCACTCTACAGCGTAATTTGGCGTATACAATACTTTTGACGCTCGGGCCACTGCCCTCTTATTTTTGGGGCAGGTTCGAGCTACCGTAAGATACGGCAGTGTGTGACTCGCATTGTCGGGCGGGAGCTCCTTAGTGGTGCAAGTTGCCTCAAGACGCGCGGTTTTAGTGAACACAAGCGCTGGAACCGCAGGAATCTCTGTTGCTGGCCAGGCGACAACGTATAAAACGGAGTACTGGTCAAATGGTATTATCTGAGCAAGTACTTGCTTTTTGCTTTTTGTTTTTCTTAGAATAAAAAAGCTTGCGTCCTTCCTAAATACTTTAATCGTTTGTTAACTCTCTGTTACTATGAATTAATGAAGCTCTTGCTTTTAAAGTTTCCTCTATTGTCTTAGATTGTCTGTTGATTCAATCTGATTGTTGACCGTATTATCAAACAACAAAACGGTACGCGTGCCTAGGTAGGAGGCATACAGTACCTAGACCTGGTAGGAGCTAACCTGGAGGCCTGTTCGCTCTCCCCCGCCCCGCTAGGCAATTACCCCTCTACGCACCTGCCCCTTTGCGCAGAAGAGAGTAAAAGACAGGTCCGTAAATGGTTGGTCGGTCTAGAATTACCTTACCTAAACTTAGCGGCTGAAAGTGACAGTGACAGTGAGACTTGCAATACAGCCTTATCACCAAACTTTGGATCAACTTGACACAACTGGACGACTTGTTTATATCCTCTCGGTGTCCACTACGACAAACTCTGATCTAGGTTTAAAGAAAGCTTTCCTTCGTACCTTTCGAATTTGCTTCACGTTGCCAACATGGGCAACACCACCAGCGCAGTCCTGGACAACCTCGTCCAAGGATCCAACTGTGAGGAAACCCTGCTCTGGGAACCAACCTCAACGCACAATTGTGGGAGGGGCTTGGTGTGATATCATATGCTGAGATGTGCGATTTCTAGTCGACAGAGAAGAGGTTGATCGTCTGCGAAAGCGTTTCATGAAATTGGACAAGGTGCGCAAGCTTCCCGACTTTTTGGCTTATGATGGAGCTTGGTGATGCTCGTGGCGGCGGCGGCGCAAGGCTGAATCATATAATGCACATGTACTCAAAAATAGGAACCGGCTAACTCGATATCTTCTCTCTAGGACAACTCCGGTACGATCGAGCGCGATGAATTTCTCAGTCTTCCTCAGATCTCTTCCAACCCTCTGGCAACACGGTTCGTCCGCCGCATCCCTCTCCGAACATCTACAACAAGCTAATCTAGCTTCCCTCAGAATGATTGCCATCTTTGATGAGGATGGTGGTGGTGATGTCGATTTCCAAGAGTTCGTTACAGGCCTTTCGGCGTTCAGCAGCAAGGGGAACAAGGAGCAGAAACTTCAATTCGCCTTCAAGGTCTACGACATTGACCGTGATGGATACATCAGCAACGGAGAGCTTTTCATTGTCCTCAAGATGATGGTTGGCAGCAACCTTAAGGATCAACAGCTGCAGCAGATCGTGGACAAGACCATCATGGAGGCCGACCTCGATAAGGACGGCAAGATTAGCTTTGAGGAATTCACCAAGATGGTGGAAAATACCGATATCAGCATGAGCATGACTGTTGGTAAGTTATCTGAAGCTGTCGTGATTTCCACGCTTGTGTTACCACATGCATTGCCGGCAAAGTTGAGTGTTCTGGACGATCAATCAAAGCTAACAATATATGAAAGACCAGTTC